>VMBQ01002574.1:0-87072 GCA_007657795.1 Dreissena rostriformis | reverse complement strand
TTTTTTTTTACATTGAAATGTTTGGAAAGTTTTCCGCACAAGATTCGGTAATGCTTGTTTCTGCATAATGAAATTCTAGATTATATTTATTTGAAAGTCTATACAAGTGTTCCAATTCATATGAGATGTCAAACTTATAATGCCAGATTAGTCTTCCGTGACTTTTAAGTGCCCAGCACTGAGAATTGTCAAGCTTAAAGTCTCCTGGACAGCTATTGTTACCCATATAATACATGTGTAGTGTCTGTAACCAACTCAGGACATGTACTTGCAAAAATGTGTTTAACTAAAATTCTAACAGATCAAAAATCATTTGATATAATGTTTAAGTCACTGTTTTTATGTAAACTTGCTTTAATAGTGCATTTTTTTCATGCTTCATGCCATTCTGCAACTGTTTTTGAAATCATATATTTTGGTAGTGTCTGTAACCAAACTTATGAGCATGCATTTCTACCTTTTATGAAAATTTCAAACCAGTCTTTTCGATTTATTTTGTTTGAATATACTTCCTGGTTTCAGATAAATGCCTAATTAGCTATCTTGTGGGTCTATAATAAAAGTAAAAGAAAAGTTTCTTGCTTGGTTCTCTTTTGGTCTGATACCTGATTCATTAATGCTTTGATTTTTTCGTAAAGATAGTAATCACTTTTGGTTTTTTGCTTTATTTCAACAGTTTATAACCTGTAGTTGATGTTACAGTGAAAATAAGTAAAGTTTTGAAGTTCTGTTATGTTTTTCTTGCATGTTATATGACTAGTGTAGTGTCTGTAACTTGTAGTATACCATAGGATGAAAATGTTAGATAAAAAATTAATGCATGCATGATCAAATAAAATTTAACTTGATTTGAGTAGGGAATACCCTGAGCTTTGAAAATAACTCCAAGGAAATGCTGTATCTACAATTTCACTTTTTTGAGTAAGTGAGACTACTTTGAGCACCAATACCGTGTTTTAGCCGTGTATTTATTTACACTTTAGATAACAATGAAATTTGTACGAATTATTTAACTGAGCGATTTTGCAAAGACACAATTGTGTGCGTCGAAACAGGAGGGAACCCTAGTTTGGGTGAGGGTCACACAAAGTCCCTGTAAAAAAAGTTAGTGTCAAGGCCTGCGTACGATAATTATTCAAATGAGAAATTACCGAAATTTAGCAAAACATTTTCAATCGAGACTTGTATGGTACGCATCAAATTTAAAGAATAAGTGTAAAAGTCAAATTGATTGCATTTTCAATACGCATAATATTGAATTTCTTTGCGTTTTTAAACATTTTAATATGGTGAAAAACGCCGTTATGATGCTAATCTGGGGCACTGCACTGTGTTCCTATGGTAACGTACTTTGGAGTTATCAACCAATGTTGGGTTGAGACCCTTCATTCTAAAGGTTTGAGGATGTGTATTAATTCATGAAATTGTATATGACGTAATTTTTAAGAAATCCGTGCACTGCACTCCTCCGAATTCGTATATTTTTCTCTGTCAATCAAATCCAAAATGAGGACAAAGAAGGTGAGAATTTGTATTTTCGCAATAATAATTTATTACAGTATGTATAATTACATGAAATCAAAGAAAAAAATCACCTTTGTAGTCAAATATTTCCAATTTTTTCGTTTTCAAATAATCCGAAATGTTTGTCCGAAATAAATAATTATTATTTTTCAATTGACCTTGCAGTGCAATCGCATGCCATTCCGAATAGCAAATTAAAACGACAATAATAACTTTATGTTAAATATCTGTATACATATTAAAAAATGTAAAGAAACAATACCTTCGGAGAGACATTAATATAATGTAATCAGACTTCTTGCGATCTCGTTTGTTGTTGTTGTAGTTCGGTTAACTTTTTGTTTCGTTGTACAATCTCACATAATATCAAAGGGCCGCCGGCATCAAAAGTCTGCTGGAGAGATGCAGGGAAGTTTCTGCTGAAGTAAAAGTTATAAGAACAGTTGACTGAATGAAAATCTAAAATGCCATCAGATTGAAAACCAATGATATTTAAGAATAAGTACACATACATGAAACAAGAAGTGATGAAATATTGCAAAACATCCAATATCATTCGAAAATCAACAACATGTTGGCCTATCAGCAGAGATTGGTATTGTGCGAGCAAGTGCCCGGATGTTAATGTTATTTCTGATTGACTGGACGTTTATTTATGCTCTTCTTTTAATTTGGAGAATAATAGTTCCCTACAGATCTGTCCGTTGTTTGTTTATTAAAAAGATGATGTAAATAGTTCTCATAACTATTTCAGGCTCATTTGTACTTGGTGGTAATTAATTGACGTTATAATTACATCATTATTATTTACGAGACTGAACCACTTTTTCTTCCGGAAGCTAAGGTCAAAGTTATATCTTTGTTTTTCTTGTTTTGTTTATTACTTCTTAGTATACTGTTACGATCGCTTCAATTTTATTTAAGCAGAAATATATAATTCGGCGTTGTCGTTGTTGTTGTTGTGTTGTTGCTATTGTTGTTATATTTACCGACCTCGTTTCTTACGCAAAATATAACATGCACGCTGTATGTTGGAACACACGTTCTGAAGTTTTTTCTCTTTATTCAAATTATTCAAAGAACTTCAAATAATATGCAACATAACTTGCAGATTAATATCAAAATACTTTTATTTGACGCCCTATCTTGCCGCCCAAAATCGCAAGGTAAATGTTTGCCGTCACAAAGTTTAACGATATAACAGCCCTAAAAAACTTCTTCTGCAAGATTCAATCCCTTAAATCTATTTAATGTAACGTAACTCGTTCATTAATACATTAAACAAGTATGTTATCACAACATCAAATACGACGAGATTCACCCTTTTAAAAACACATTTGCAAAAAGTTAGCTAAAAATGTTATATCGAGCGTCTCCTGGTATCGATAGTTTTGTTTACATTAAGAACGAGTCTCTCGTGATGACGTCACACGCATGCGCTCCGAGTATGTTGTTTCACTTAAATTATTACGCTTGAAAAGAAATACAAACACAACCAAAATGAGGAAAACAGGTTTACATGAAATTGCATTTCAAAATCTTAATGCAACTAAAATAATCCAAATTTATCCATATTCCATACACTTTATTGGCCCTTTTCATTAAATTTCCACATAAATTGCAAAGTGAAGCACGCGCATGCGCTAGCGTAAACACAACACTTTCATTTATTTTATTTATTAAAAAAAAATCTCTTTCATCCGATTATCAGAAAATGTTGCATGAAAAATTCTAGCATAAGAACTGTGTGCGCACATCGCGTCAGGTGATGCGCACATGTTCAGTGGAATACCCCGTCCCGACTGGACGTTTATTTCAGCATATTTGAAAAAAGTTACATATATGCCGAAATTTATTTGAACAAATGTCGAACAAATGTGTTTATAAGCACTTTAATGTGCCAATGAGATATATCATCAGAACACATTTTCCGACCAAGTTCCAGGATGATTGGAAAAACTTGCGACTTCTTAAGTGTTACGATTTTTTTTCTTTAATTTGACGTAGTGATCTAATTTCTGACCTCACGTGACACAGTTTCAAGTTCATGTACATGGGTGGACCTGCCATTGTGACTGTGCAGGGGGGAATTTTAATTTTGAGCCAAAGTGGGTGAAATATACACCGGCTACCAGGGTATTAACCAAAGAAATAATTTTGTTCCAAATAGACAAGTGCACGGTGGCCAATGAGACCTTAATGTGCACTGGTAAGCAATTTGAAGACAATTCATGTCTGATTTCCCCGCCCTCGATAGGACATGGTTACTCCGCCAAGTGAGTGCTTACAATCTTCAGAGACATCTCCTTCCCGCTCTTAGCGCGCTACGCCTCTTTTATGGCCGCTCTAAACGTCACCAGCCGTCGACCTGAACCCAAGAACGGTCACCCTAGCACATTAAGCGTACTGACTACCGCCGCCATGGGTCACTTTCAAAGTCTTCATAAAGTCACCACCTCGAAGTCCTGGTCTGCATCGCTGCTCTAGGTCCGCCTCGTCCGTCCTCTATACTGCCACCTCCACTGGCCCGCCACTCCCGACCCTCTTCCGACGATGTTGTGATATGTTCTGGAAGTAAGCGAAGTTACACTACCTCGACCCCTGGTGGCCATGTTTTTCGACGAACCACAACCGTTTTTGAACTCGGCCGAGCTTTCATTAGTACAAATATTCCGACCAAGTTTCATGAAGATTGGACTAAACATGTGCCTTCCAGAGTGTTCGCAAAGTTTCACAATAGACACATAGAGAAAACTGCACCCCCCTCTGGTGACCATATTTTTCGATGAGCCGAAAGCATTTTCGAACTAAACGGATACATTTTTCAAACAAATGCTCTGACCAAGTTTCATGAAGATTCGACGATAAATGAGTCTTCTAGAGTGTTATTAAGCTTTAATTTGACATAGTTTTTAACTCCACGCGAGCCGGTTTCGAAATCGACAAAGAAATCAATTAGACAAATGTTCTGACTGAGTTTCACGAAGATTGGAAATAAATGTAGCCTCTAGAGTTTTAACATGGCAAATGTTGACGACGGACGACGCAAGACGAATAATGGAAAAAAGGCGATAACAAGAGCTAATCATGAGAAGTTATGCTCAGATGAGCTAAAACAATTAGTTTCGGGGGATCGGAGGCGGCATGTATGCCTAACCCGGGTAAGGCGACAATTTTAATTGCGTTTTTTTTTTGGTTGACTTTATAAATATAAGCCAAGTCACGGCCCTGCGTGATCTATATATTTTATGAGTAAATATGGGTTTATTTTGTTTGGTGTGAGGTTAGGCCAGCCATCAACCGTTATTTTGCCGAAATTACGTTGCAACGTCAGCGACGTAACGCAATGTGAACAACTTTTCGGTTTAATATGACGTTAACGTTTACGTGATTTTTTTTTCTTATTTAAATCACGCGGTAAAAAGATCTCACACTTCTTGTCAGTTCATACCATGATTGATTAAACTCGTTCAGGAATGTGTTAGTGAACTCCCCAAAGGTTGGCCGACTAACACAATTCCTGAAATTCATAAACTCGTTTATAAAAAAAAAAGTATCATAAAATAACAACTTGTGTCAGAACCTTCGTATACACTTCATCTACATTGTATTTATCACCCCAAATCTAATAGGTCATTATCACCCAGACAGCCCCAGACAATTTATTCCAAAGTGGAGCCAAACCTGGCATTTAACTTTCAAGTCGTGGATGGTTTCAGTAATACTAGAACGTATATATATATATAGAATAGTGTATAATAGAATAGTGTAACTGTTGTAAAATAGTATTTATTTAAGCTCTATTGGATCAAGAGCATATTGCTGATATTGATATGAATATTGAGATACTTGAGTCAGCTTCATGTGTAAAATCAGTACTTAGTGTCATTGGAGATCATCAGAATGCTCCAACAGCGGTTATTGGACTAATGAGTTCCAAATCTTTAGACAGACACCACATCCTCAACACCAACGCAACGTTTGAATGATAATTGAGGCTTGAGAAAGAAACTTCAGTATCTCCTAAATATGTCTGTGTCGTACACGCAGGGAATATTACATGACAGTGTTTAGTTCGTTTGTATTCCGAGGACCTGCAGGGTAAGTGGAATACAATTTAGCACATTTTAACATACACCTATCTATGAAAAATAATGANATATATATATATATAATACATTGAAAGAAGTCCTTTTAACCAGCCGTTTAATATGGAAACAGACGTCACACTGAAGTCGTTTATGTTTTATTGTGGAAATACCACAATATTTTGATAAGAATATTTATATGTATATGATAAAACAGTTTTACACTTATCCCTAGCAATACATATTGCTTGAATCCTATCTGAGACTCACCAGTATGAAGACGGCGTCACTCAAATGATCTGGAGTGTGTGCGACCATCGTTGATTGAAGAGGAGCAGTTACAGTTACAGTTTGAACTATCGATGAGTCAGAAGTATGATGATATAAAGCTTCATATGGCCCTAGATGATATTAGAAATAACAGGAAAACGAGGTATGGCCATGTGAGCTAATTATATTATTAAATAAATAAATATCGTTTAAAGACAAAATTATTTTCCGTCTATATTACAGGCCTTTATAAGGTGTCCACCACCTTACAATGTGTCTACCCCATTAAAAAAGCATGCATTTGTCCCGAAAGACCTCATCCCAAGAATCTACAATTCAACTACTATAAACACCTTACCAAACATCCCAATAATAAAGCTATTTACGATTTACTGGCCCAGCACTGGCTCGAAATTTTTGGGGATGGAATTTTCCGGTAATGCGTGATTGCTACTGTTCCAAAATGAACATGCATAGAGTAGCCCGCTTTTCTCTACACTGATTAGTGTTACAACCTATACTACAAAGACGCGGTGATGTTGCAAATTGTATGCTGAAATCAGCCATTGGAATGAATGGAGTGTATTAATTCGGGTCTGCTGGAGTTATGTAAAGGTCACTTAAGGTGAAACGCTGGGTTAAACAGCAACGCAGAAAAAACGCTTCTATGAGAATGTGCTGGCAAAACATGATAGTTTCTTATTAATAAAGAGAGTTGGTTGATATTAAGCGTAACGCGCCATAAACAGTTAGATGAGGTAATCACCGACAGTTGTTTTATTTTTCCTGATCTATAAATAGACTCAGATTCTTATATTGACTACATGCGCTGCGCCGAAATACCTCGTGATTATGACGTAGCATATTGTGGAATATTTAATTATGCATAAATATACTCTTCCGCTTCACGTATAATTAAAAAATTGTATATTCACTTTTTCTACATATGATCCGTTCAAATGTGTTCCATTTAACATGACATTCACATTATTGTCATTTTGTGAATGAATGTAGTTGAACAACTGAATTATCTGACATACATGATTAAACAGTCCAATTGTGTTCGGTGAATAGTAGAAGTTACTCACTACGAGTTTGAGAACACGGTATTAACCTATGTTTTTCGCAATCAAACAACTAAAACTGGATTAAGTAATAGTAGGATATTTTGTCGCATTTCAATCAAAGACATAAATGTGAAAAATCAATTTAATTAATTCAGATTGAGCGATAAATAATTAAATAACACTCTACCCATTTGGCTAAATATTTAATTATATATTTTAAGCAGAATATATATGGTTAATTAACAAAGGATTTCAGAACACACACAATTAAGGTTTTCAGAACATACACACACAATGCTGTAAATATAAGATACAACTTAATAATTAAATATTGGCTTAAGATTAAAGACAGTGAGAATATTTTATTAAGTATTGTTTATAACGAGGCTCTTAAAGACTTTTTTAATGGATAGAGGAATTGGGTCATGTAAGAAATCTCCGAAATAATTAAGGTTTCGTGTCTGAAAATTGTCAGTATGTTAACAAAAACGCATTTCTCACTGATTGTTTTAAACAAGATTGGTTACAAACACTTGAAAGTAAAGTTTTAATATTGTGCTTTATGAATTTAACATATCGTTAGAATGAAAAAGATGCATGGCTTATCTAAAAAACTTACTTTTGTAGATAGAGAATGTCAAGTCAACCATTACGAATTCAAACGGACAGGTCCACTAACAATCGCGTAGCTAGGGAAGAAGGATAATTTATTACGAATTCAAACGGACAGGTCCACTAACAATCGCGTAGCTAGGGAAGAAGGATATTTTATTTGTTGTAACTCACGTGACGTCAAAGACAAATGTAATGTTATGTTAATCTTCCCTTGTTATAACGATATCAGAAAACAATACGAAAATCTTGATATTTCAAACGACCACTAGTATATAAATTTCTAAGCCTTATGAGAACATGTATAGAACAAGAAGTTACCAAGTGATCTGGTGTTGGAAAAGAAGCTCTTTAAATCAGGAAGTCCACATTGAATGTCGTTCAGAATACGAATACGACCAACTGAATTGTTATATTTGATTGTGTTAGTTTATTTTATTGTTTATAATATACATGTAATATAATATAATATATTTAATATATAAGAATATAACATATTTGTGCATTATGTAGGCTAATATAATAAGCATAATGATCCATATGTTAATTGCCCACACTTATTTTACATAACTTAAATATTTTGTATCTTTATACAGATGTGAAACATACATGTTTGATGTTAAATTTTCTGACATATTTAATCCATGCATACTATGTGGGCTATTTCTTTCTATTATAATAAACATTATAACTCACATGGTATACATAAAATAATCAATTTTTATTTTAGTTTATGTTTTATAAATATTAATAGCATAATATTATAAGCATTATAATACACAGGGTATACGTAAAATATTCAATTTTCATTTTATTTTATGTTACAAAAATAGTAATAGCATAATAGCTGATTGCCACCCTGTTATATAAATAATCTGTAAAATAACGACTATTCCTTCTTTTTTTCCCACCACTATACTGTACAATGTTAGATACTATGTTATATGAACATTATTTATTACTGTTCTATCACTTTCTTTTCACATGATCTTTTGATATGTTAATTATAAGATGTAAAAGACTGACGATGTACTATGTACAAGTCGTTATACATATCAGTTCTGTTCTGTTCTGCTATTCATATCTGGATAAAATAAATAAAACATGTGCGTAACAAAAAAATGTCATAAAAAACATTGATTCACATTCATATCACTGTACAATGATACAATTTAAATTATACAAGTACTGTGTGCTTATAATCTTAATATTAATCAAAATTAAATACATCTGAAAAGAATTTCTGAAAGGTTTCCGTTTGATTTGGTATTAAAATGTATATCATATTATAATACAATCATTTAAGTGTTTTACACTTTTATTTGTTCAAGTAGTAATAATGTGTATTCATAGTAAAATATTATTTTTTTGCATACATTTTTAAAGATTTTTGTAAAACACATATCTACAAGGATATTTAGTCAGCTGTACAAATTATTGAAGTATTATTGACAAAAATAGGATACTTATACCATGTATAAAACATTAACATACGAGTATTAATTTTCTATGTAAATTGCATAACACATCAAATGTATGAACAGCAGATACCAAAATAACGCATTAAGTACTATTTAACACATTTACTCCTTCACGGATTCCTATAACCACGAATTTCCTATCCTGCATTTTTTCCTGATTGAACATGAATAAAGGGCACTCTATGTTTCCCATCTTGTCTACGACTCTTGCCCTTCGTACGCGTCCCACCCGGCGCGGCCTTCATGTGCGCTCCACTGGTACGCACCGCTCTGGAAACCGTGGTCAAAGCTGGTTTCCTTAATTTGGTGCCCTGCAGTAGGGTAACCTATTGCAGGGATACGACCGAGACTACCGACCGGATTGTGGTAGTACGCTGGGGCATTGTAGTTGTCGTAGTCGTTCTGGTCAGACTCGTACCTCTTCTCACTCCTAGTGTCCCTGCTGTGAACGAGATAAATACGGCATTGGTAGCCAGCCACTCTGTAACTCATAGGGCATAATGAAGGTTACAGCAAGTCTCCTGTCTCTAAAACTAATGTTGGTAGCTATTGCTAACTGTCGAAAAAATATCACAGTCGGTTGACTTAAATGTCACTCTTTTTTACCAAGTGTGATTGCGATGTATATATTTAATATAACATAAAATCCGTACGAATTCTATAATTTACTCAACAATAATGATGCATAACAATTGCAAATGCCGTTGATACTGTTGCAATATATTCAATGCGTCGATGAAATTGAAAATTCAAAACTAAACAGTTAAAACAAATTATTATCATGATCCAACTTATCGCATGTGATGAACAATTAATGATCCGCACAGGCTAATCAGGGGCGATTTCTGCTTGTAAGGAATGTTTAGGTCTCTTCTCGACAAAAAATCCAGTTAAAGTGGATTATGTCGTCCCTGATTAGCCTGTGCAGACTGCAAATGCTAATATGGGACAACATTTTACGCACATGCGTTAAGCTTAGTTTTCCCAGAACGAAGCTCATATGATACTTACTTAGAGATGCATTTGTAGAGTCCCACCATGACGAGTATGAGGACCAAGAGACCACAAACTCCTCCAATGGTTGCTCCCAGGATTACCGGTAGACTCGATTGTGGCTCTGGAAAACAAATTAATCAATTTCCAATGATCAATACATCATGCATATTAGTTCTACCAGTGAACCAATATATGACTTTAAGCTTGAAACCCAAAAAACATACACCAACGAAGACCTAAATGCATAATGCATATACTGGCAAAGTGTGTGTCATTTGTGACCCAACGTTAAAGATGACATTGTAAACATTTCACTTCACTAATGGTCCAACAGTCATTGAGGATATGACATTAAGATCACTCATGACACAAATTATGGTAAAACCCATGAATCAACACCAGTATCACTGATGACCCAGCCATCTACTTATGTGCCAGCACTTGTGTTACTAATGACCCAACACTCGGACCATTAATTATGTAACAAAGTATCACTTGACACAACTGGCAAATCACCGATGACTTAACACTGTTATAACCCATTACTCAACAATCATATCACCCATGACTCAACACTGCTATCACCCATGACCTAACAATCATATCACCCATGACTGAACACTGCTATCACACATGACTCAACACTCAAATCACCTATGACTCACCACAGATATCACGCATGACTAAACAGTAAACATTCATAGCAACCTTGACTCAACAATGCTTTCACCCATGACTCAACACTCAAAGCACCCATGACTCATCACACATATCACGCATGACTCAACACACATATAAACCATCACTCAGTACTGCTATTACCCATGCATAAACACGTGATCACCCAAGCCTCAACAACCGAAAATGACCTAAAATTCATAATATTTACTATATATGCTCAGTAATTAACATGTGTTAGTGAACGTCCAGGTGTAATATGCTCAGTAATTAACATGTTTTAGTGAACGCTCAGGTATAATGTGCTCAGTAATTCACATGTATTAGTGAACGTTCTGATGTAATTTGCTCAATAATTAACATGTATTAGTGAACGCTCAGGTGTAATGTGCTCAGTAATTCACATGTATTAGTGAACGTTCTGATGTAATTTACTCAGTAATTAACATGTATTAGTGAACGTTCTGATGTAATTTGCTCAGTAATTAACATGTATTAGTGAACGTTCTGATGTAATTTGCTCAGTAATTAACATGTCTTAGTGAACATTCACTGCGCCACGCCGCCCTCCCGAAGCGCCACACTGCCTTTTTCAAAGGCAAAAAACGCCATGGGCCCTTATCAATTACATCTTTATTGCCTTATGACCTAACTTGTCCGCAAAATCAGCGTCTGCAACATGTTGTCTTCATTGTTTCACACATGATTATGTTTAAGAAATGCAAGAAAGTAAGAAATGCATCCTTCAACTTAATGATAAAAATTATAATCACTTTAGAATTGATAAGTAATAATAACCTTAACAAGTATACCCATAGCCGTTATAATTGATAAGTAATAATCTATAACAGTATTTTCATAGCAAAAAAGGCATCACACATATAACCGCCTTTTTTGCATAAACCACGATTTAAAATGCCCTTTTTGAATAAACTGCGCCATGCCCCTATGCCCTCCTGGGAAAAACACTTATTCAGGTGTAAAATGCTCATTAATTAACATGTTTAAGTGAACGTCTGATGCAATTTGGTTAGTAATTAACATGTTTTTGTGAACGTTCTGGTGAAATATGCTCAGTAATTAACATGTATTAGTGAACGTTCGGGCGTAATATGCTCAGTTATTAACATGTATAATTGAACGTTCTGATGTAATATGCCTAGTAACTTACATGTATTACTGAACGTTCTGATGTAATATGCTCAGTTATAAACATGTATAAGTATACGTTCTGATTTAATATGCTCATTAATTAACATGTTTTAGTCAACGTCTGATGCAATATGCTCAGTAACTAACATATATAAGTGAAAGTTCTGATGTAATATGCCCAGTAACTAACATGTATAAGTGAACGTTCTGATGTAATATGCCCAGTAACTAACATTAATAAGTGAACGTTCTGATGTAATATGCTCAGTTATTAACATGTATAAGTGAACGTTCTGATGTAATATGCTCAGTTATTAACATGTATAAGTGAACATTCTGATGTTATATGCTCAGTTATTAACATGTATTAGTGAACGTTCGGGTGTAATATGCTCAGTTATTAACATGTATAAGTGAACGTTCTGATGTAATATGCTCAGTTATTCACATGTATTAGTGAACGTTCAGATGTAATTTACTCAGTAATTTACATGATTTTGTGAACGTATTGGTTTAATATGCTCAGTAATTATCATGTATGAGTGAACGTTGTGATGTAATAAGCTCAGTAATTTACAAAGATAATGTCACAGGACTTTCAAGACCATGAAAGTTCCAGGAATTCAAAACCACGACCATGTACTTTCAAATGAATGATGAACAACCTTAAAGATTAATAATCATTTACTCATCTAAATATATATGCAGCTTTAAATTAACTAATTAGACATTTTAGCAAATAATCAAAATAAACTTGTGTGAAAACTCTAAATTTATTTAAAATTTGAATAATACAATGCCTGAAATTTTGTGCCGCTCAAAACTCCAAAAATTAAAAATATTATGAGTCAAACTTACAAAATCAGGAAGTTTGTACTGCCAGATTTCAAAAGTTAATATTAGCCCTGCCAAAAAAGAAATAAACAAACGACTTACTTTAAACAACACTTTTTAATGACTGTCAAATAAATTCTTTGTATATGCATTATTATAATACAAAAAACTTCTTTTAATGCAAAGTAATGAAAATATTAATTATAATTATAATATAAATTACCCTTCTTTGACTGACATCTTTCTCCTTGATGCTCTTCATAACAGTTGCATGTAGCCGTTCGGCGACCAGTTGTGACGCATCGCCCACCGTTGTTGCAGTACAGCGGGTTAACAGTGCAGTAATCTACAAGGCAAACAATTCTTGTCACATTTTATTTTGAATCAAACTGTTCAAACACTTCATACAGGCAGAAGAAATTTCTATAACTTCACACTTTTCATATAGAGACTTGCAAAGACTTGTTCTGCCAGTTTGCCAAGAACCTATATAGCGAGCAAAAAGCAGAATACGATTTTACTATAAACAAACACATAATGGTGTCAAAATGCTGCACGTGTTGCTGTTTGCAACTTGAACATTATCCGATTCGGTTCTATTTCGTTAACATTTCTGTGAAGATTGAACATAAAAGTCTCTTTACACTTTCTTGGAAATATGATTAATGTTAATGCCATATTTACAACCACGTTGAAAGTTAAACAACCGATTTACTATTACATTTATTATGAAAATATCTCACCTTTACAAGAATTGAGGCCTATTGCTCCCGTGTCATTGTGGAATGTGTTTTCAGGACAGAATTTGCATGACGTCTGACCGGATGTATCTTGATAGTGGTCGGCGCCACATTTCTGACACACACCAGACGTCCCCGCGTACCCAGGTTGACACGGCTCTAAGAAAAAAGCCACATAAATTGTTATCGGACACATAATCACAGATTAACATACGTCGGGAATTCTGAAGTGAATTACTGTTACAGGTTATATATCGATATGATAAACTACACGTACTAGGTTTCCTGGTCAAGCGTGTAATTTGTTGAAACTCTCAATGTATGCAATGATATCTAAAATATGTACGTAACATAATTACCGCATTGAGGGTCAATCCAAGACGTTCCATCCCCACAGATTCCAACTACAGTAAGTCCTTCGTTGGATTGAAACTGCATTACAGCAGCCTGAAACCATTAGAAACTAGGTTTGTTGGAAATATTTCAAACATGAATTTTGATCACATATTTCCATTCATATTATAAAATATGCGAACAGTAACAACAGTGCAACATTACAGCAAGGACCTACATCATTTAATTACCAATTCTAATATTCAACAATAACTTAAATCAGTTGAAAACTCAATGCTCATGGTGCTATGTGTGACCAATCAAGCCAAGCGTGAACTCACAAGACTTGCAGGGGTCAGCGTCATTTGGTTCAACAACAATATCTGAGCGATAACATCACTAGTTGTCAACTCCACATTTCCATCTTTGGGGTCAGGGATCTGAGTGCTAAAAGAAGTAAAAAATCCTTAATGTGTATTAAGATGGTATGCCTTAGATAAAGAACAAGAAGGTACAAGATGATTATCAACATGATTTCTTGCGCTCGTGTTATTAGTATTGCAAAAAGTGGTTTGGAGCTACTCAAATGAAGAAATGTAACATGAATACAATTTCAACTTATTTTGAGACTTTGGTTTATTAATTCATGTAAACACGTTTCAGTAAAATGTACCACTTCATATTTATAGAAAAAACGACTAATATATTCACGGCACGATATTCGTTTAGAACGTAAAATACTAATTGTACAAAACGATACAATAAAAAGGTAAATATTAGCTTAATTAATGTTGTTATTTTATTAAGAATATTTATTATAAAAACGGATATGTTCCACTTCATGGTGTTTACTTCTAAAAAAAAAAGAACAGCTTAATACCACTGACAGTCAATCTAGAGCTCATTTTGCAATGAATGATCGACTCGAGCCCCTCTATCAGACTCTTCATTGTTATTTGTGCAGCCATAGGCCATAACATACGCATTACATAAACGCGCATTTAATTCTGATAATAACATAATATGAGGTATTATGCAAAATTATGTTCAGTGCATAAAATGTTATATATTGATATTCTTATTTGTTTATTTTAACCGCAGTATTTAAAAATTGCGTAAATGTTAATAGTAAACATTATACAACAGTTATTAGTTTAGGTGAGACAATTGCATCATGTTTTCCTTAATTGTGAAAATAAGCGCAAGTTGATTGTCGTTCAATGTTGCCACTCGATAAATTATCGCAAGGACTCTAGGATAGCTTAAAGTGACAGTCCATCGTTGTTTTGCATATAAATCGTATAGTGAGAAATAAACTTTACATAAATTCATTGAAATATATTTTTTATCGAGGTTGACATCGAAAACCTGGTCAAAATCGGTTTTGAATCGATAAAATAATATATAAATGATCATAAATACATGCAATAGGCGAAAATCATTGCAGCGTCGCGAGTTATGCAAATTATATCTATATTTAGCTTTCGCTAAACATTATAAGCATATGGAAGATAAAAAAAATAGATTTAGCAAAAACGTAGCGTTGCAACTGAGTTTCCGTCTGTAACAAATGTATTTGCATTTGTTCTTACCTTCTCTCCACTAAATTCGCCCGTATCCGCAATTTTGTTTGTTTAGGTTTGAATTAACGTGTCGAATCATGACTATTAATTAATAAAGTCGTTTTCGTACTTTACCGTACTCGACCCCAAAATAAAAATCGCTATATTATTTGTTTACAACCGATTTCAACCGGATTTTTAGTGATATCCTCAATAAAAACACGCATTCTTACGATTCTGCCCATACATATATAGCTATGAACGGTCACTTTAATCACCTAGGCTGTAAAAATGCTTTAAATAACTTTTTAATGTTCAAATTCAAGTTGAAAATAATCTTTGTTTCCACTTAAATATCCCAAAATCAATTGCGTCAGTGTAATATCTAGTGCTTGTCACTACTGCAAACAAACATGCCATGCCGCATGACATAACATATACAGAAAATGTATCAGTCATGTTATAGAAGTTACAAGTTTACTTAGAATTTTCATATTAGTTGTCATAGTAGTGATGATGATTATCCCCCCCAAGCCACAAGCAGTTATATGTAGCACGTGTTACAATGAACAAGTTATACCCTTTGTCGTGGGCAGTTTTGTATTTTTAGCAAGTTTTGGAGAATCCCAGGTTACATACCAATTATGAAACCTTTGAGCCTTGAGGATTGAGATGTATCTGCTGACGAACTTCCATGTTGATTCAAGCATATCTTCTTTTACTTTGAAATTGAGGGGTGGGGGTATTAAAAGGGTCACATATTTGTGATTTTTTTTGTCACATAAAAACTACAAAATGTACTGGCATAACTTCATAAAGCAAGGATTTCGTCATCTTGACGGGGGATATATGTTATAAGATGAGCAAGGGAAATATACCTGACGTTACTAAATATGGCGGTGAACAAGTATTCATGATCAGCCTCCCGCTCTCTCCCAGAAGTGGTTTTGACACACGATATCGAGTCTTCCTGCACAATAATATTATCACACTCACCGCTGCAGAAAGAATACAGTCCATTATATTGGTTTTCCTTGTATAATAAAAACAAGTCTCTCAGTGCTTTCCAACTAGCTTTTGTGAACGAAGCAACCGACATGGAGCAATCTTCTATTGCCAGTTTGTACTTCAGCTTAATCATTATGTTTACAAACTTGCGTTCAATTTTTGGTGATCCAGCTGGAACAAAAAAGTTTATTTAAAGAGCGCAGTACAAATAAAACATTGAAATTGTATGGTGCATACTTAAACACCGATATACTTTAATACAAACAATACATGTACAATTATATAGTTGGAATGCTTAGTTCTATTATACATAAATACATAAACAAGAGATTTAAACATAAATACGAGATAATTGTTACACACGTGACTAATAACCCCGCACTGCTTTGTCACCTGTGTACACGGAAATAGCCAAGGGAAATGTGGATCAATGGCATTAAACAAATTGTGCACATCAACAATGCATGGCAATCGCATACTTCAAGTTTTAGCTTTATCGACTGAGAAATGTGGACGATGTTTGCTCTACGAAATTAGAACATTTTATGCTGACCAACCGACAAACCAACTAAGAGAGTGACTCTGATATACCCTCCCCCATCAAACCTTTTCGGGAGGAGGGGGAAAACAACTGACAATACATATATTTACTATCAAGAGGACAATCGAGCTGTCCAGTTTTGGAATTTGTCTTTCCTTCTGGACAAATCTTGCAAAGGTTGGGGTTTTCGCCTATCTTGTTATTGTACTGGTTGATGGGACACTTCACACACTGTTTTGTGACCATGTTTAGACCCTCACCACGTGGACAATCAGCTGAGAACGGACACATTCAGGTATCTATAATTTTAGCACTCATTAATCCTGCAAAATCTAGCATAATATATGACTTATGAATTTCAAGATATAACACATCTATTCAACTGGCATAAAATATCTATAATATCATAAAAATATCAATTTAAATTGAAGGTTTAATTATGATATTATTATTTTTATTATAATTATAATTATTATAATTATTATTATTATTATTATTATTATTATTAGTAGTAGTAGTAATATTATAGAATTAAATCATTATGTTATAAGGAAAAAAAAGGTTAACTCTAAAATTCTTTATTTCTTGTTATTAATATACTTAATTGGACTTCACGAGTTTAACAAGCATAAGCTAAGTTCAGGCCATGTTTCAGAATACATTATAAAGTAAATGCTAAATTTTAAAGCTATTAACTGTTCATAGTCTTATGAGCTTAATCCATAATAAGCATGAGTTAAGGATAACAGTTTTGAAACAAATGATCTCATCGTAACTTCTAATGATATTGTGAATTAAGAAATTTAGGACAGAAGTAAAGCAATCACGTGTGAAATATTAGGGCAAATCAATTGTTTTGCTAAAAAATAAATGTTAAAGTGCCTGCAAACATGATTATGAACATGACTGACAACATGATTGTAAATGTGATTAAAAACATGATTGTAAACATGACTGCCGAAATGATTATAAATGTGATTACAAACATGATTGTAAATGTGATTGCAAACATGATTGTAAACATGACTGTCAAAATGATTGTAAATGTGATTGAAAACATGAATGTAAATGGGATTACAAACATGATCGTAAATGTGATTGCAAACAGTATTGTAAACCTGACTGCCAACATGATTGTAAATGTGATTGCAAACATGATCGCAAACATGACTGCTAACATGATTGTAAATGTGATTGCAAACATGAGAGTAAATGTGATTGAAAACATGATTGTAAACATGACTGCCAACATGAATGTAAATGTCATTGAAAACATGATTGTAAACATGACTACCAACATGATTGTAAATGAGATTGAAAACATGATCGCAAAAATGACTGCTAACATGATTGTAAACATGACTATAAACATGAATGTAAATGTGATTGAAAACATGATTGTAAACATGACTGCCAACATGAATGTAAATGTGATTGAAAACATGATTGTAAACATGACTACCAACATAATTGTAAATGTGATTGAAAACATGAATGTAAATGTGATTACAAATATGATTGTAAACATGAGTGCCAACATGAATGTTAATGTGACTCCCAACATGATTGTAAACATGACTACCAACATGATTGTAAACGTGATTGAAAACATGAATGTAAATGGGATTACAAATATGATTGTAAACATGACTGCCAACATGAATGTTAATGTGACTCCCGACATGATTGTAAACATGACTACCAACATGATTGTAAATGTGATTGAAAACATGAATGTAAATGGGATTACAAACATGATTGTAAATGGGATTGCAAAAATTGTTGTAAACATGACTGCCAAAATAATTGTAAATGTGATTGCAAACATGATTGTAAACATGACTGCTAACGTTATTGTAAATGTGATTGCAAACATGATTGTAAAAATGACTACGGACATGATTGTAAATGTGATTGAAAACAGGATTGTAAACATGACTGCCAAAATGAATGTAAATGTGATCGAAAACATGATTGTAAACATGACTGCCAAAATGAATGTAAATGTGATTGCAAACATGATTGTTAAAATTACTGATAACATGATTGTAAATGTGATTGCAAACATGATTGTTAACATGACTGCCAACATGATTGTAAATGTGATTGAAAACATGATTGTAAACATGACTTCCAAAATGATTGTAAATGTGATTACAAACATGATTGTAAACATGACTGCTTACCTGATCGTAAATGTGATTACAAACATTGTTGTAAACATGACTGCTAACATGATTGTAAATGTGATTGCAAACATGATTGTAAACATGACTGCCAACATGATTGTAAATTTGATTGAAAACATGAATGTTAATGTGATTACAAACATGATTGTAAACATGACTGCCAACATGAGTGTAAATATGACTACCAACATGATTGTAAATATGACTGCCAACATGATTGTTATGTTACTCCCAATATGATTGTTTACGTGCATGGTTAACTATTTTTGTTCGTGACCATAAATCGTTGTGCTATCGCTGTCATAAGTAGGGCATGTACTCACTGGTACAGTCAGTGGGTGCGGTTGCTCCAGTGAACTTGGTGCTAGTTCCCGCCCCACACGGTGTACACTGGGGTACCATGCTCTCATTGCTGTAGGTGCCTTTAGGGCAGGCTTTACACGTGATCTGTCCAAAGACCATCTCATATAACTGCCCAAGAAGGCATTTAGCTGCAAATGATGTACATTTTATAAAATGTATACACGTTTCCAGTAATAAGTATGTTTGAAGAATAAAATAAATGCATTTGTACAACAAATATTTTGTCACATGTATTAATTAAAACACTTAGTTTATGTGTGTGTGATTTATGAATATTATATGCTAAAATATTCTTTAAACGAAATTTCTTTCAAACTATTTTCTTTTGTCCCTCAAATCATCACATTCCAACAATTAAACATCCAAATTCAATAAAGAACTGGTATATAAAAAAACTAAGCATATATTCCTACTTACTAACGCAAGCCTCCACTGACACAGAACCTGTGTTCAGTGTAACCATTCCAATTGGACACGTGATACAGGAAGTCATTCCTGCTGCATTCTGATAAGAGTCCTTTGCACAAGGCGTGCATGTCGGCTTCTGTGAGGGTTCTCTGAACTGTCCAGCTGGACATATTTCTGTAGAATTACATGGATAACATCTTACTTATTTACTTGTTTACTTTCTATAAAAGAGTAAGCGAATTTTTACATTGTTTAGATTGAAATAAGTAAAAATGTAAAAACAAATCTGAACACTGTTGGATGAAATTTTCTGGAAATAGTGGAAATGCGACACCTGAAAAAAGGTTGTTGTTATCTACAACTAGATCAAGGTTTGCCAAGGGCTGAAACCTGTTTCAAATATTGAATCAAATTATATATGTCTATGCAAAATGCTTTGTTTATAAGATAAATGACTATGCATTAGCACCACGTACTTGTGTCGCACTGCATCACAGATTTTGCTCCATTGCTAGATGTAACCCATCCCTGAGGGCAGTTTGTACACTGGACGTTGCCAACGGTGGACTTGTATGTTCCCATCGCACACAGCATGCATTGACCTCCAACCAAAGTCAGGCCTGGTTCACAGGAAGCTACACAAACCAGAATGTTTGATTAACAAGAACGAGTGTAATGCAACATTAACAGGATACTCATCAACACTTTAAGCACATTACGCACATTGATTACATCCTATATTTGTATTCCGTTTTGTTCTTGCACATGTTTTACAACTTAAATATCATAAAGGCAAAACAAGCGATCGGTTCTAGTTAAACTAGATTCAAGTATGGACACTTTCATATTATCCCTTATAGTATTTAAACATGCATAATCTCATTATCAGGCTAATGTTTGCGAGCTGTAATTAGTTTGAAAAAGCGTTCATAGTCTGTTGTTGAATAAGCCACGAACAGTCCGCACGGGCAAATCAGGGACGACAACTTCCGCCTAGAGTGGATTTTCGTCAAAAAGAGTCTCCCTTTAAAAAAAATCCATAAAAGCGGAAAGTTTCGTTCTTGATTATCCAGTGCGGACTGCACAGGCTAATCTGGGATGACAATTAACGCACATGCATTTAGCCCCGTTTTCACAGAACGAGGCTCATATAAACTTAACTGCACTCACTCTCGTTGCACATGTCCCTGGATGTTGATCCCAGACCGGTTGTTGTGGTTCCTGCAGGACATGCTACACAGGACTCAGCGTTGCCTGCGGTGCTCTTGTACTTGCCAACCAGGCATTTGTCGCACTGCTTGCTCCCATTATTGAACTCATAGCCCGGTCCACACACAGCTTAGAGCATACAAAATATGACATACTAATTAAGTTGCTACTGACAATCAGTAAATCACGGAATTTACTTATTGATAGACATGTGATTGCATTCAAACCATTTTATCTGTGTTTGACAATACACATGAATATTATATTGTAACATTTGTTTAAAGTTGGATCAGTTGTTTCGATACAAACAAAAGTATGCCACATGGTTCATAAGCAAACACACTGCCATATATTAATTGCCAAGAAACATAAAATATAACATTATCTTGATGACTTTAGAACTTACATTTATGCTCATTGTATTGTTGCTTATAATACCCTGTTATATACATAAACACTTACGGTGGCAATCAGTTGAAGTCTTTGATCCATTATTAGTATTGATGGTACCCGAAGGACATTTCTGGCAGCCAGACTGTTGTGTCATGTTCTGGAACTGGTTTGTACCACATGGAGTGCACTGTTTGCCATCAGAGCCATAGCTGCCTGCCGGACAATCCTCTGTAAACAAAAACAGACACACTTACTGAAATATATAATCATTGTTTTTAAAGTTTGGATACCAAAGTCAGGAAACACAAAAATCATGGTATGAGATTTATTCCAAGCAATCCCTACAAATAATTAGGGCTATATCACATATTGTAAACTCCAAGAGACATACGAATTCGTCTATCATATACAGAAATGTTATTTTTATATCTCAAGAATGCCAAATATGTTAATTGTAAAAAATCGTTTTTATCGTTTATCATCATTTTCATTAAAACGGACAACAAAACAGTTTCAATGCATGTATTTTTTACTTATAAACTTGTCTTAACAAAAAGAAATATCTACATATTAGGTACTTGGAAATATTCTATACGTGTATGCCCAAAACATAGTATAAACCTTGGTATAAATGTATATATTTACGAAAATCACACGATAATTTGAACACATACCACATGTATTCCTCACTTTCTGCTGCCCTGCACTGCATAGCTCCACAACCGTCACATTATCAAAGTCAGAGAATTCAATGACTCCTTCCTAAAAAAAATATTTATATCAAACATAGCAATAATGAAATGCAAAACAAATTCTTGTTGTAATCCGAAAGTCTGTTAAGGGTTGTTTAAAGTCTTTAAAGTTATCTTGGTATATAATAGCATACATAAACTGTACTATTTTGTATTTGGTGTTAATTGTTTTTTCACATAATCAATTTCAAGCCAATCTGACTTACAATCAGAAGATATGCATTGACTCGACAGAAAATGAACATTATCCAAAATTATTTAACGGCTTCTTTTTATTAATAGTAATGAAGTGTCATTTCAATAAACACAATATTTACAGCTAATTATAACTGTTAACTTAACACTATCGAACACAAGTCATATTTGTTTGTTATACAGATTTTTTCTGCTAATGAATGTTATCATCCTTCAAAACTAAAAATGCCTATTATACTCATTGAATAGGCAAAAGAGCATAGACAACTAGTTAAGCTATGTTCAAAACGTGGATAGTAATCACAGTACCCGCAATGCTCATACAAAGTAAAGCTAGCAAATATTTACCGCATATTTGTGAACCATATTACCATGAATTACACGTTTGGATTGTGTTACTTAACCATACTTCCTACTATATTTAGTTCGTGCAATATATCAGAAAGTTTTTGTGCATGAAGCTAATGTATTCAGTATAGCGATACTTCTACTATAATCATGCATAAAGTCAGTGTCAGTAAATGTTGGCAATAAACAAAGTTGTCTAGATATGTTCACCACTGGATGAAGCTCCTTGTCTACAGCAGCTTCCATAAGAATCTGAGCAATAGCATCTTGTGTTTTCAAGCTTGAATTGTCAACCAGGTCAGTAACGTAGGAGCTGAGAATGAAAACATCATTTCGAGTCAAGCTATTAAACACCTCCAATTTCAAATCCAGACATAAAACAGATGACTCACTGAAATATTCTAATAATGAAGTAATATACACGTATACAAGCTTTATTTTGGACTTGGACTATTTAACTAAGATCGTAATTAATTGAGTTACCTAATGTTCTCAAACTTAAACTCCAATTCAAGTTCTGTATCTATAGCTCGACGCTTTCGTCCACCGCTTAATGCCGAACACTTTATCACAATCACAAACATCAAATTATTGCAGGAATTTCCTCTGCAGAGACCCTTAGACTGGCCAAATCTCTTGCCATTTTTGAAGGCAAACAACGCTTCGATCGTCTTAACAATCTGAACCCGTATATTTAGCAACAATGTTGCGTTGTTGCATGATTCGATGGCAATTCTGTACTTGACAGTGAATGTGATGTCAACGTTAAGCTCTACCGGTTCAACTGTAAAAGAAAAGAACATTTAGTAAAAAGTAACGCAAATGTCCATACTGCACAATTAACCCAGATACTTTTAAAATCTGATATAATTACACAATTATTATCCTTTATCTGCGTTACTTTCTTTTTCCGGGAACAAGACATTTCTTAGACCCAGCTTGTGTGGATATAAAGTTAGGGGGACATTTCTTGCAAAGGTTTGGGTTTGAGCCTTCCTTATCATTGAACTCTCCAGTCGCACAGATCACACATTTGCCGGACACGGAACTGAAGCCATATCCTTCCTTGCAGTCATCTGCAATCATTCAAGAAATAATGAAATGATGAAAATATTTGTCTTCTTAAATTCACTTGGAAGTGGATGCAGTACTATTTAATTAAGATATTATTAAATACGCCGCCTTCTGGGACAACTGGTCTCAATGCGCATGCGTAACATGTAATTTCTGATTAGCCTGTGCAGTCCCCACAGGCTAATCAGGGGCGACAATTTCAGCTTGTATGGAAGTTTTCCTTTAAATGAACCAACATCCAGTTTAGGCTGGAAGTGTCGTCCCAGATAAGCCTGTGCAGACAGACAAACCATACATGTGACATTTAAAAATGAATTAATATAGCTCATATTGTAAACAGACTTATCACAATCAATTATCAATAATAATAAGATCATGTTCATTTTTATTCAGTGTAATTGTATTAATCTTTTGTATTTCCAACGCACCAATGCATGATTCAATATATACATTTCCGGTATCAAAGGTTGTATTCCCAGCAGGACATGATGCACACTGAAATTGGTCCTTCATGTCGCTGTATTGACCCACTGGACAGGCTAAACACTGGGTCTTGGAATTGACCACTTTGTTAAAAGTTCCCATAGGACACACCGCTGTAATGGTTATACATGCCATAAACATGAAATCAAACAAAAAAGGTATATTAACATAACAATAGCAATGACTATGTTCCTTACTGTTTATGTATGCCCATATTTCATTATTCCTTTCCTGCAAGTGTCTTGAAGGTATTTTGGAATTACCATTGAACATAAACAACATGAGAATAAACTTGTTACACTGTAATTACCAGTCGGGAAAAGGAGGAGGTAGTATAATACATGCAATGCCTATTTTTTTAAATGATGTGGGTAAGCTCACAGCTTTAAATTAAGACGGCTAAACGTGTTACTTTTAAAGATAACGAATTTAAAAACTACAATGGTATTCTTGTTTTCATCGTTCATGTATGATGGTAAACACGTAAAAACATGACTGCTTTTCATTCACTTAATGTCGATATACAGTTTAAACGTTTCCCAATGGCGACTGAATTTAGATGAGTTTAAATAAATATACACATAGTAAAACTGCAGCTTTACCAGCAACAGAGAAACCTCATCATACTATGCAGATGTTTATTTATGGCAAGCAACCAATTGCCAACCAATGAGACAAAAAGATATGTTAACCAAAAATGAACAACACTGGGGTCTTTGCCTTGACACTGTCAATGTAAGGCGGTTTAAACCGATTTTACACATACTACTTACTTTCGGTACACTTTAAAACACTGACTAAGCGTTCTGCAATGGATGATGTATTCATACAAGTTTAAAGAAGAAATACTACGTACTTTCTGTACAGTTATGTAGACTGATGGAGCGTTCTCCAATGGTGGTTGTGTTCTCTTGACACGCGACGCACTGAATCAATGCTCCAGTACTGCCATAATTTCCACCGAGAGACTTGTATGTCCCCTTTGGACAATTGACGCAGGTCACGGTTGTATGATTATATTGCTGGCCAGCTGTACACTTCGCTGTAATTGTTAGAAAAGTAACTTATAATTACACTTTAACATTAGTTATCAGAATAGTACAGAATGATTTCCTTGCTTAATGTAACTGAAAAGTCATAAAAAGGTGTGTGCAAGTATTGTTTTTTCCATGCAGCATTTAACATGGCACAAACGCTCCTGATTCAAAAGATACGGATCGAACCAATTTTCATGATATTCTCAGCACAGTTTCTGTTAAATTTCTCAAACAGCTTTTGGGCTTAAAGTTAATACACTTCCTACAGACAAACATAAGTTAATATTTATTTAAGTGATTTACAGTCAACATTATTATTCAAGCATTACTTACGAACACAATCTCCGGCCAACTTTGACGACTCTTGAAGAGTTATGTAGCCTGACGGACACTCGATACAAGTGGTGGTTCCTGCGGTTGTTTGATAGGTGTTAAGAGGACAGGCTGTACAAGCAGTCTTCTGGGAGGAATTCCTAAACTGACCCGCTTGGCATACAACTGCAATGTAATTGGAACACATGATGGTGACAATGGCACGCTGCTTTAAAGCTGGACTGTTGTGGACTGTTGTTTCTTCACATTTAACAATCCAATGTTGTATCATTTAAAATGTTACAGTGATTCAGATATTTAATTCTGGGAAATAAACACCATAAAAAGACAACATACATAATGTCTTAAATGATTCACTTAAAAGGGAGTATGGAATTGTTTTTCATCTGTGTATGCAATGGTTTGTTGTATGGCCCCTGGACAGAAAGGATAGTCTCTGTACATACCAGCCATAAAAAAACGACAACACATCTCATATTTATTGAGCAAACAAAAAGAAGAACAAATAACACACTAAACTATTTACTTGTGTCACATTGTGCGGTAGACGTAGATCCAGTCCCTGATGTCGTGGAAGATGTTGTACACATGGTGCATGCGTTGTTGCCTTTTACGTCCTTGTACGTCCCTTTAGCGCATGGCAGACAAGAAGCACCAACCAGAGTCTTACCGGGCACACACCATACTGCAAACATGAATGCAATCGTCATTTAGATATGGAATGGATTACTTACATTGGTATTTCTGCTGACAACTGTAATTCAAAAGGCATCTTTTATAACAATCTGAACACAAAGATCTTAATTTAAACATTGTGTAAATTCATATTGCACACTCATCTTAACAATTGATCATACTGCATTTCAGAAGGATAATTGCATTTAATTATTTCCTGTAATGTATGCACATATTGTAAATTGCCTCGATTTACCCTGGCACTGATGTAATAACAAAACCTACAACTTACTGCTTGTACATGCCTTCCCCCCTGCATTAAGACTGGTCACTTCGTCAGGGCACGGCAGACAGGCAGTGTTACCCGTTGAGTTCTTATACTGATGCATGGGGCACGGATCACACCCGGTACCGGTGGCGTTGGGTTGCCTACCCGCATCGCAATACACTGGCGGAATCAAGAAACGTAATTATTTAGTTTTTGCATACACCTGCTATAGACGTTTGTGTGACAGTTCATACGCTTCTTAAATGTACATCCACTTATTCTTTTGAACTATGGTTTTTTTATTCTTACTAATTCTTGTTTTAGAAGTTAATCGCTACTGTTTTAACTCTACTTAAATACAAAGAAGAACCTGCAATACAACTAAAGAAAGGTGTTAAATTGTATTCTCATAAAAAAATGAACCACACGATATTTCTACATAAGCATAAATAGAGCACCATTCCCAGGTTTTCTTATATGACAATTTTAAATAGTCTCACTTGTGTCGCACAGGGTCCTAGCCGTGTTGGATGTTAGATCTGCCGGACAATTCGTGCAGGGTGCCACACCAGATTCTGGCTTGTACTTGTTCGCAGGACACAGTGTACAGTTGTTTCCAGCTATGTTTGTTTCAAGACCAACACCGCAGTAAACTGGAATCAAGAGTCACCAAAACGGATTACTCGTACAATCAAAATATATAAATATGGTGGCAGTGAAGGTACCAAAGTGTCAAACTGGTAAGTCTTAATTTGCAGCGTGTTAATAACATTTGATCATGTCTGTCCGTAAGACTGAAGGCCATCTGACCCAATATAACAATCGATATACATTTACAATATACTATGGCTTTAAATCAACATGGAAACATTTGTTGATTCGATTATATTTGTACAGTCAACAAGGCGCGCATACACACACTTGACAGGAATATTGTAGCATGGCAAAATGCAGAATATGGTTATCATGAATTGAGTCTCGCTCTGGTAAAATCGGGCTTAATGCATGTGTGTAAATTGTCGTCCCAGATTAGCCTGTGCGCTTTGATATTTCTTCTAAACAAAATCCAGTTTAGGCGGAAAATGTCGTCCCTGATTAGCCTGTGTGAACTGCGCGGGTTTATCTGGGACGACCCTGTACGCACATGCATTAAGCCCAGTTTTCCAAACAAAGGCTCAATTTATCATATCCAAAGACTGGCCCGCTCACTCTGACAATCGTTTTCACTGGTGCTTCCGGCCTGGCTGGTGTTGGTGTTCTCCCGGCATTTGTAACACTCGTTCTGGTAGCTGACATTCTGAAAGGTTCCGTGCGGACAGAGTTCGCAATTTGCACCATGTATTCTGGATCCAGCGGCACAAGCACCTGCAATTCATAAATCTTGTTTTTACTTTTAACGAATTACAAGGGCACACACCTAAAGGTGCTCAATCTTCTGCATTGATTTAGGGTAAACTTAAACTATTGACCTACTGCACAGTAGCATTTGACTTTTAATAATTTAGTTGTCTTCTTTGTTAAGGATTACTACTGATAGCTTAAGAATGTTCATCTCTTTGTGTCAGGTCTTTTATAAGAATGTGTAAGATGTGGATTTAAACTACAATTGACATGATTACCGGTATTCAGTCAATTACGAAATCCATAACACATGTTCATTAAAACCTTAAATATTTAGTGTAAGATTATAGTAACCAAAAAGGTTTGAAAGCAGACTCACGCAGTGTGCACTGACTACCAGCTGTCGATCCTGTCCCAACTGTCGTGTAGAGTGGATCTGTACAATTCGTGCACTGACCAAACCGGTCTGATGCTGGTTTGAACTGGCCTTGTGGGCACGCTTGACATTTTCCATTAGCGCTGGAATAATACTTGCCTTTCCCACATATGGCTGCATGAAAAATAAAACATCCTATTATTATGCCTGGAATATTTTTGTTAATGTGTCTTTAAAGGCAAATTATTTATATGAAATATAATCAATGTTGAAAGTACTTATTTCGACTGTGTACTGTGTTGCTTAAATCATTGTTTTTACTCACATAAATTGGATTCCCGTTAGATATAATGGATTTTATGCTGATAACAGCATTCTATCGATTAGTACTTACGCCAACACCTATCAGAGCTATTGGTCCCTGTTGTTGTTGTTCCTTTTAGTAGGTCCGGTCCAACTGTACAGTTCCGGCATGTGGTTGCAGTGTTAGGATGGTTATCACTGGAGTAAGTATCTAACGGACACGCTGTGCACTGCTTGTTGGCGTTTAAGTACTGGCCCGCATTACACTTGGCTAAAATGGCAAAACATCAAATGTTTGCTTCGAAAATAATCTGCAAATCACTAATAACTTCAAAATTCAATATCAAGTCATTACTATGCAGTGAATATGGTGTCCGCCTTAACAAAATTGGAGATGATAAGTTGAATTTTACAAAATGAGTCGCCCAAGCAATACAAATGGAGTGTCTTTAGGCTTTCAAAAAAGCATAATAGAATATGGAGAAAGTACTGTTCTTCAATTCCACATGTTTAATAATATCTTACGTAAGAATATTGTGACACAGCATAATATATGGATCATCACGACGCTACTTGTCAAAACAAAAAGCATATTGTAAAATCATTTTACATAAATTATAAGTATAAAACTGTAATACTGTAAAACAAAAAGGATAATGCAAATTGCATATACGAATGTGTTGTGCTTTGAAAAGTTATGGACCACTCCATCTGTATGAAAGGACACATGGGCGACCATGGTAAAAGACAGTGTAATACATCTACTTTGATGCAGGGGTGGGTGTACGATAAAACAATCATAGAATTTTAAAACGGTATAGTGAATTGGGTTTACGAATACCCAATACTTACGTATGGTACAGTTGCCATCAGCAGTACTTGCAGTGGTCTCTGTGGTGAATCCTGTATTACAAGGTGAACATGTAGCAGCAAATCGTGCTTCCAGGCGCTCAGAGTTATTCTTAAACGATCCTCTTTCACATGGAACACAAATAGATCTGCTGGCGTTCAGAACATGCCCGGATGGACAGAATACTGAAATATAGACAAAACAACACAATGGTCATTTAGCTGATGTCTGACAGTAGTTCTGTTGGACATTTCTAATATTCATCTTTCGTAACAGCTTTTGCATAAACATTTTGCTGTATATATTTTATTTTTAGTTCCTATTATGTATTTTTGAATAACCATGTTCCCCTGTCTACATCATTAGGCTGAAAAAAATACTACTATCGACTTAGAAATGATGAGAAATAGTGTTTAATGAAAACCGACTGTAACATGATGATGTGATAACTTACAGTTTTTAAAGTCAAATTTGTGTATCATACAAAAATGTTTTATCCAACATTTAATCTTACAAGAACATCTTAGGGAAGAAAGTTTCTGTCTTAATACCCTGTCATTAGGAAGTATCTCTCGTCATTTAAACAAGTAATTTAAATACGAGAATAAATCCTGATTTTTTGCGTATAATTTTTTGCTTGTCACAAATGTTCGTATAAGACCTACCGTCACACTGGCTAAACATGGTAGATGCCGTTTGCCTTGTACCCATGTCGAGCAATCCTTGTTTAGGACAAGGAATACAGGCCGTGTAGGAGAAGGGATTCGTCTCATTCTGATAGGTGTCTGCTGGACATGCGGTACATCCGGTAGGGGTATGATACTGGCCAGCAACACAGGCATCTAGAACAAAACAATGTAAAGTGTGATAAAATTAGCTTCGTTCTGGAAAAAACTGGGTTAAAAGCATGTGCAGTCTGCTCAGCTAATCAGGGACGACACTCTCCGCCCAAATTGGAAGAGACTTTCTTTTAATAAAAACAGAAAAAACACCTACAAAAAGGGAAGTGTCTCCCCTGATTAGCCTGTGCGGATTGCACATGCTAAATTGGTACGACACTTAACACACATGCATTAAGCCCAGGTTTCCCAGAATGAGGCTGAAATGTTTAACGCTTCAATTATCTGATTATTAAAATGCCCTAGCAGAAGGGAAAGTGTCCAGCACTGCAATACTCATTAGTTATGTTCAAAGATTAACATTTTCCTAAAATATCATATGCATAAAGTGTTGATTGTTAAGAATAAAATAATCAATTTGTCTTTTATTTAGGCATAATGTTTCAATCAAAAACTTACAAACTGTACAGAGTGTTGTACTGTTGTTGGCTCCTGTTGCATCCGTTGTTGTTGTAGCTGTTCCGTTTAACCGTGGACACAGTTTGCAGGCCTCAAACCGACCATTTCCTGAGTTATCCTTATAGTAACCTCGCGAGCAGTTTACACAGGAAGTTCCGTTGAGTTCTTGACCAGGAGGACAGTAAGCTGGGGGCATGAAAGCAGGAGAACATTATCATGTGAGTGTGATAATTAATATGCGTGAGAACATAATCATGTGAGTGTGATAATGAATATTCAGGAGAACATTATGATGTGAGTGTGATAATGAATATGCAGGAGAACATTATTATGTGAGTGTGATAATGAATATGCAGGAGAACATTATCATGTGAGTGTGATACTGAATATGCAGGAGAACATTATCTTGTAAGTGTGATAATGAATATGCAGGAGAACATTATCATGTGAGTGTGATAATTAATATACGTGAGAACATAATCATGTGAGTGTGATAATGAATATGCAGGAGAACATTATCATGTGAGTGTGATAATGAATATGCAGGAGAACATTATCATGAAAGTGTGATAATGAATATGTATGAGAACATTATCATGTGAGTGCGATAATTTATATACAGGAGAACATTATCATTTGAGTGTGATAATGAATTTGCAGATGAACATTATCAAATGAGTGTGATTATTAATAGGAAGGAGGACATTATCAATTCAGTTTGAAAATTAATATGTAGGATAACATTATCACATGAGTTTGATAATTTATATACAGTAGAACATTATCATTAGAGAGAGATAATAAATATTCAGGAAAATACTATCAAATTATTGTGATAATAAATATTCAGGAGGCCATTATCACATGAGTGTGATAATTAATATGCAGAAGAACATTTTCATATGAGTGTGATAATGAATATGCATGAAAACATAATCACTTTAGTGTGACAATTAATGTGCATGAGAGGAGAACATTATCGCGCGAGTGCTATAATTTATATGCAGGATAACATTATCACGCGAGTGTGATAATGAATATGAAAGAGAACATTATAACATGAGTTTGATAATGAATATACAGGAGAACATTATCAGGTTAGTGCAATAATTAATATGCAGAAAACCAGGGCTCTTGATCAAACAAATTTTCAGTTAAAACTACTTTAATGTTTTATTTTAATATCATTAAACACTTAAAAAGGGGCGTGTGAGTACTTAATACAAATTTCGATTGATAACAATATAATCCTTGAGTTAGAAACAGACTCTTTCACTTTATATTTAATGTGATGTAGTATAAACAATGCATAAAGAAATGAAGAGAAATTAGTTTGTTCAATATTCGTATGTCTTTCAGTATATAATGCAGTAATTTTACATAATCATGGTTTAACACATATATGAGTTAAAACCCATATAATAAGATTTTTTAATTTAAAGAAAGCCTGATTTCTTTAATTCAATATTTATCAAGAACACTGGGAAATATTATGAGAGCAGTCTCATCTGTTCAAATATTTATACCAGTTGAACAGCATCATCAAAACCAATATCAACAAATAAGTCCTTCTTTTAAGTACAACAATACAAGTTGCCATTTACTCATATTAAACAGTAAATCTTTTATTTGAACAAAAAAAAATCAGTGCATACTAATATTTTAGCTAACAATAACAATAAAAAACATGAGTGTCGACGTGTTTCAAAATAAGTCCGTTAAAAGTTCTTGGGAAGACTGATCTGTGAGGAATGTATTAATTTGTCGTAATACTTATGGCAAAGAAAATACTGGAGACAACAAAACAGTGCAAAACCATGAAACCAGGTCTTCAACTTATAACGTATTTATCTAATTTAATTAAAATAATACTGACAATCTTAAGTTAATTCTGCACGTGTAAAAGAACCATTGGTTTGTATCGATTTTTTTATTTTACTTAGCAGTGACCTTGACTTTTTGTCCGACTGACTAGCCCATCAAAAGCAATTTCAAGCTTGGAATTGAAAGCTACCAAGGCAAATACTTTCAGCACAATTCCCAAATAAAACTCAAATTGCTTAGTGAAAACAGTTGTTCTGTTTATAGTAACAGTAACCTTGCCCACAACGTCCCCAAAAAGAATTCAATGCTAGGTATGTATTATTGCTACCTACATATACAATTTTAGCGTATCTCCATCCAAACTAAAGTTTAAGCAGAAACTGTTTTCTATTTTTCAGAATCAGTGACCATGAATTTCATCCCACTTGTCCATATGCCATGCAAAGCTAGGTCTATGTGTAGGCAACATATGCACACCATTTCAGTGCAATCCTCCTTCCAAACTCAAGTTATGGAGCGGGAACAGGTTTTTTTCCATGTAACTGTGTTCCAAACTAATTTATTAAGTGGAAACCGTTTCTCTATTTTGAGTAACAAAGGCCTTGGCCTTGCATCGACCATCCTAAAATGCTCTCCTATGCTAGAACACTATTTAAGCTACTTACACACTACATTTGAATGCAAAACCTCCATTCAAACTGAAGTTATGGAGAAGAACTATTTTATTTTTATTTTTAGTAACAGTGACATTGGCCTTGACCTGACGAGCTCCAAATTCAGTCGCGAGCTTGGTCTCTTTTCTAGCTCACTATATCTTAAGTTTCATAAAGATTTGTTAATGCAACTGAAGTTACGGAACGGAAACCACTTATATGAGAGCAGACAAAATTCATTTTGGCAAATTGTGGATAATTCAAGGGACAAACTCAGCACTGCTTTGTGCAACTTGGCTGTGTATCAATATTGGTGTAATTAAATGACTACAACGAATACTGTTAAACTTTATGATAAATGAGTTAGAAAACAGACATTTGGTACATTTGGCTATGTTTTAAAATTCAAGGGGAATAATTCAGAAGTGCTTAATGTCATCTGCCTGGTTATCGCACAAATCCGAGAAACTAGTTTAACTGTTCGAGTCATTGTTATTGTGCCGATATTGTTGTCCTGAATAAACCAATATACCCAAACCACAACGCTGATTGTGACAATATGTAGCAATTTATAATTAGACAAAGGGGCGTTGCCAGTTTTTATCGAAGGGGAGTGATTAAAAAAATGTAGATGCCCATAAAACAATTTAACATACCAAATATTCAACTTTTTGGGTATTGTGGTTTTAGAGGAAATTATCTGTTATGTTATTGTACTATGTAAGTGTATAGAAACTATTTGACCCCTTGGGTGTGGCCAGTTTTGACCACACGGTCATGATTTAATGTGACTTAGAAGAGGGTCTCCGCACAAGTTTTCATACCAAAGTTGGACCTCGTTCTTTCAGGTATCAAAGTTTGCTTACTTAGTCTATTATAAGAATACTAATTATGTCACAGACATTCTAAGTTGAAAAAAGGGTATAACTGTTATTTTTATATAAGGAATTAAGAATGATATAAAAACGCACATGAACAACTTCATACGATAAAATGCATTAAAGTTTGATAAGTATGTTAACAAGTGTAATAAAACTTCACTATACAACAATCCTCTTATGGAAAGACATCCATGGTGATTCCAGTATACCTACTTTACTTTGTATTGGCAGGTATACACATAGAACAATGAGTTGGTTGCCATACAACTTATCTTGATGAGGTATGCGTACGTTTACACTGGGAGGATTTGGATCCAGTCGTATTAGTGCCAAACATCCCACTGACTCCAGTACACCTGATACACGTCGAGTTCGAGTTGGGTAGATCCATATCAGAATAGAAGTCCTCAGGACAGGCTTCACATGTTCCATTCTTGATAACCTGCCCGGCAACGCATACGGCTGAAACAATCAAAGCAATAGTCAACAAATTGTCTGCGCGTATCTGTCTGTCTGTCCGCCCATCCACCGTTCGGTCCATCTGTTTCTCTGTCGTTCTAACATCACCATTAACACCATTATAATCATCAGCAAATTACAGCTAATAATCACATAACATTGTTATTGTTAGAATTGAATGGTATTTTTCTGCATTTCATCGGTGTATTAACTGTATGAACATAATAACTGATTTTGTTGGCAAATAAGGTGTAATTTTCCGCACTGTTCATAAACTGATAATTTAATGCCAAACTCTGCCGGTGTATTTAATGTATGAACATGATAACGGAATAAAAAACAAATTGCAAATAAAGGGTTATTTTCCACACAGTTCATAAACTGATAAATGAATGCCAAACTCTGCCAACAGTTTTGACTGATTCTGAGTCTTACTCAATGTATATATGCTATCATACTGATACACACCATTTGATGATGAAGGTTTCATACAAAAATTGCCAAGGTTTTTATTGGATTACAAAATAAAAATATTATGAACGGATAATTCTTCCAGAGCATGACTTTTTACAGTAATAACTTAATGCAGCCATGAAAATCATCATACTGTTAATTAAACTTGCTAGAACAGGTTATTTGTAAACACTATGTCCAGAGAATTTAATTGTAATGCTTGAATACATGTACTGATGGCAGCACCATAATGTGTCCAATAGCTAGGGAATAGAGTGCCAACTAATAAGTTATCAATATCCATCCGCCAGATGTTGCAATTCACAAAATGTAGAATATTGTAGTAATCATGTTATAGAAATTTTATGTTGAAAGCAGGAACAAATTATGAAGCATTATATGAAGGTTGTACATTTAAAGGTGTAGGAGAATGTTTGCGGACAAATACGGACGAACGACAGACGGACATACAAACGTATGTACGGACAGATGAACGGACGCACTTACGGACGGACATAAGGACGGCCCAACCGACCGACGGACGGTCGGACATAAGGACGGACCGACCGACCGACAGAGGGACAGACAGACAGATAGACACACAATCCTATTAATGCCTGGTTATTGCTCCTCTTATTGAGTAGTCTTTTGAGTACTTGGGTTTGTGAAAATGGTGCGTTAGCCAACATGCGTATATTTATCTCATAATATTAATTTAATGTAAAGCAAGAAAGCTTACGTATGCTACACATTTCCCGAGAAATAGCCCCAGTTCTTTCAGTCGTTTGATTTGTACCACATCGCTCGCACATTGTAAATTTGCCATTGCCTTCGTTGTCTTTATAGGAGCCTCTTCCACAAGGAGCACACTGTCCTGCCATTTTCTGTTCCATTCCCGCGGGACAGTAGACTGCACAATCAACACGCATTAGGCTTAACTACCCAAAATACCTTTATTGGACCTTTTGCAAATGCTGAATATTCTGAATACCGTTTTAAAATGTAACTAAATAAAAACAAATGTGGGCAAGACTTTCATTTCATATGAATTTATTATGTAAGTTCCTCTTTAAAAAATGAATCATGTTTATAAATGTTTCTTGTCTGTCGTTTCCTTTAATTTTGAACTTATTACTCTTTTGACGTAAACAAAATACACCTTAAAAGCGTCATGAACGTAGCTATACAATTGCAATAATACCTCAATATGTTCGTATTCATCAAAAGTATTTTTTTTTCCTATTTGTATTAATCATACCAGGTATTGGTTCGTCTTTTGATTTGGAAATTTGAAAGAAAACAATACAACATGCTTGATAATTCTTACCTTACTCAATGAGTAGTGCGCAAGAGAAAAAGTTGGTATCGTTTCAACTGAATATAGAAATATCTACCCAATATCTTAACATTTTTTTGTCTATTCTTAAAATATAATATAACGCTTTACTCTTTACATATTGCAATGCATTAGAAATTACCATTGTTGAAAAAAATATCCGATTTGTAACGAAAATTGACATTCCGATAATCACATTAGTTGTATTTCTACATTAATTCTTCAATGTTGTTTTTGACAAATGTCATGATACTAGTTAGCCAATAACTCTTAAAAACAAGACATGTGTAGATAAGAAACAGATTCCCCTACATTCCACTTGGTTTTTTGACATTTTTATCTCTGAGCTCTAAATGTTACCTGTATGTCAGAGACAGAGAGACTGACGTTGCTACGTCTTTTAATGATTGAAAATATTATTTAAGAATCCATCAATAAAAGAAAATATTATGGCTAAGGCTGCAATCTTTAAGTTGTTTGTTTGCGAAATTTGAATGTTGACCTCTCAATTTTATCATAATATTTGAGGTTGAGGTAGGAAGATTGGTGTTAAATGCGACAATTTGTCATAAGATGGATCATATTTGTGCCAAGTTATTTAAAATCCATTTGTGGCAAAGTTATGGCTAAGACCGGAATGTTCAAGTTGACAAGTTGATCCCTAAGTGTGACATAGACCTCTGAGGTACAGAGACGAGAGTTTAACGCACAACGTTGTCTTATGGCGCTTTGCATTTGTGCCAAGTCATTTTAAAATCCATCAAATATGGCAAATTTATGGCTGAGACTAGAATTTTCATATTTGACCTTTGGTTTCTAAGTATGAACTTGACCGCTAAGATTAAGAGACGGGTGTTACATGGGACACGTTGATAAATGATGCTTAACATTTGCACCAAATTCGTTTTAAATCCAACCAAACATGACTAAACTATGGATGAGACAGTTATTTTCAAACTGCTTTATGGTACTTTTGACTTTTGATCTCTAAGAGTGACATTGGCCATAGGGATAGGGAGACGGATGTAACACGCGACACGTCGTCGTATGATGGTTCACATTTGCAAGTTATTCAAAATCCATCAATATATGGTACATTTATGGTTGAAACAGAAATGTCAGGACGAACATCCTGACAGTCGCCCAGACAGACAGTGCGACTTCTATCTGCAGCTTTCTTCTACGAAATCAGAACCTGAAGTTTTTGCTGACATACTTTTTACTGGAAATATCTTAAGTGGTCTCCGAGAAATATAACTGCTTCACTCAAATAATTACCTTGCTTTTTTATACAAAATAGTAATACATCTACTTAACTGTCTCCTGTAATATACATTGTGCAGTAAAAATACATAAAATGTATAAGACATTTGTAGAATTAATTGAATATGTTAGTTAATACAGATATGTTTTTTTTAAGCTGCATGATGTTAGACAAAAATCAACATCGGGAACAAATATGTCTAAATGTTTTAATGAGAAATGTGTAATGTATATTTTCCTACACTTTTGCGTTGAATGAATGTCAAACGAACGTACATCATGTACATTTCAAGTCTTATACAGCTTAAGTTAATATGTCCGGAAGTGTATTCGTCTAGAAAATAATTAAAGGTATGTTCAGATGTTGCATTCAAACCTTAACCAGAGCGTATCACATATACCAAGAGCAACTATATTTCATCTGCATAAATTTGAATCGTTAGAAATAAGACACTTACCAAACAGCTAAAACATTAAGAACATTAATAAAGCATGATCAAGAGATACTTACATTGGCAGGCCGAGATATCATTGGAGCCAGTGACGTTTGTGGAATAGTTTGTGTTGCACATCTTACACTGTACCTGGTACAGGGTATTCTGGTATCCTCCAATAGGACACACAGTACAGGTAGAGGTTGAAGTATTCCAGTATTCACCCAAGGTACAGTTATCTGAAAAAATAGTTTTTAAATTATTCGCCGCTCAAACAACTTGTACCAATAATTCAAATCATTTGATACTTCTTTAATCAATCAGAAATATGGCTTAAGCAGCATCTTCAAAATATCATTTTGAATACAATTACATTTTTTTTTTTGCATTTGTACAATATAAATTAAGTGCAACAACAGATGAGATATCAATTCACTAGTACCAATAATTAGTGTTTTGTTGTGTTTTCATTTAACTACGATCGCATGTGAATTTGGTATGCAACATTTTAATACAGCAGCTCAATCCGCCAAAAAACACTCTGTTTTAACTTTTGCATGTTGTACTGTAATGCGTAGTCGTATTTAATGAGTTCGGTATATATACACGAACTAAATCCGCTCATGATTCACATCAATACTCATACATAATGAATGAAAAGTTACTTAATACGTCGTCAACAATATCTCCATAGACACAATTGCCTGGTATTTAAAAAAAATCGCATTTCTTTACCTCAAAGGAGAAAAGGAGTTTTGAGTTTCAACTCAACTGAGCACTGAGAATAAAAAAAAAAAATCAAAACACAAAAGAACATCTCAAATTTAGTCAGATTATGATATTAAGTATGTTTTTGATACTAGGCCAATGTCAATCTGGGCCCAGTATCACGAAGATTTTCATTTTTGAGCCAAACTCAGAGTGTCCACTCAGATGAGTATTGAGAATGTTGGTCAGTGCAAGAACAATCTCAATTATCAGTTAAAGGAATATGCACACATTTCTCTTCAAGTTCAGGGTTGAGTTAGACTCAAAACTAAAACAAACAAGGCTTGTCACCATAGGATTACATATGCCCCCTTTTTCCACATTTTTCTAAACCTAAACGCAAGTGTTTTTCCACATTTTTCGAAACCTAAACGCAAAGTGTGACGGAATTTCAGACGGACGGACAGACGGACAGTGCGATCACCATATGCCCACCTTCAGGGGCATAAAAACACAACTTATGTGAACCCAAAATTGAGCACGATGATCCAACTCATCTCAAACATTGAAAACAAACTCAAAAGTTGAGTCAGAATAATGACTTGAGTATGTTGGGGATACTATGCCCTAATGTTTTAAGCACATGCTTTCTTGTGTACATGCAATGTTTACAAGCAATATTATAATACCCATCGTTGTAACATGTCATTACCCATGTCGCAGTTTCTGACATCCACTGCAATGGTGCTTTCCATAGTATAGTTGCCAGCAGGGCATGCCTGACAGTCATCCTGGATTCTCCTGTACGTTCCACGTGGGCACCGCATACATTTAGTGATATCTGTAGGGTCACGAGTGTAGCCAGGCTGGCAGTCCTCTGAAAACAGGTTTTGTTAAACATTATATAAATATCTCTTAGGATGAAATAATGGAGTTAAAAGCATTCTATCACCGTTACAGTTCCAGAATAATCTTACGTCATATTAACACAGACGTAGAACATAAACAAGAGGAGAGATGTACTGGTTCAATAGAGATGTTTCATCATTGTTCATTAATAACGGTAACGGTGTAACATGTATACCTATAGTCAGCATGAATATAGATATATAACTGTTTTCCATCGAAGCTTGCATTCAATCCTGGTGTCAGATTGGTCACGTCCAATCGATTGGGGATCACTTATAATAACTAGAGCTTTGCCAAAACGTAATAAATACTATAATACAGATTTTTCAGCTGAGAAAAAAGGCAAGCAGCTATTAAGTGCGGGTCTCTGAGGATGAACATTGTCTTGCAAATCTACACTTCAAGCAGTTTTCATTAAATGGATTGAGATATGTGGAAGAAGTTGAGGAGGAAGTTGTACGATTGTATGCTGCCTGTCCCACTCGACAAACCGATTGCCAATAAGATGAATTACCCTAACAGATGTTTACACCCACCTTTACACTGCGTGCTGCTGTTAGACCCAGTCATAAAAGTCGTATAGCCGACAGGACAGGATTTACAGAAGTTCTTGCCAGTCTCATCCTGGTAATAGTGACGTGGACAGTCAATACACGATCCACTGGTGGCATTGTATGATTTACCAGCCAGACAGGAAACTACAAGAAAAAAAATACATGGAAATCAAGTTAACTCAAAACATACGCTACTTGAAGCTTTTTATGAACAAAAATACTGTCAATACACACGGAAAGTATATATTTATTAAAACAGGACATTTGCAGGAAAGATCTACAACAAGAACCTTCATAAATCATGATTAGCTTGTGACAAACAAAAACATTGTGATAATAGTTATGTAGTACATGTACTTATGTTTAAATGTGTAAAAAATAACAATAAGTTTTTACCAAAACAGTCAGATGAGGCTTTTGATCCTTTAGAGTATGTGGTACTGGTACTAGGACATTGGATACACGTTGTCTGAGCTGTATTTGGTTGGTAGAAGCCGTAGTCACATGGTACACACTGTTTATACTGAGAATCCAGGAACCAGCCTGCACCACACGGGACTGTGAGAACAAATATACAAGTGACCCTCGCTCTGGGAAAACGGGGCTTAATTCATGTGCGTAAATTGTTGTCCCAGATTAGCCTATGTAGTCCGCTTTAACGGAATATTTCGTTTAAAAGAAGTCTCTTCTAAAAAAAGCAACTCTAGGCAGAAAGGGTCGTCCCTGATAAGTCGGTTTTACCAGAAGGAAGCTCAATCATGTATGTTGGTTGAGAGGTTTCAAAAAGCTACATGATACTGATATGATTGCATGACAACGACCACATTTACATTACCACTTGATTTTATTTTATTTATTTAAAAAAGGAGCACCTGAATCAAAACCATTTGAAAAATCCAACAGTTGTTTAACCCTGGATGTAGTCATGACACACGCACGCACGCACGCACGCACGCACGCACGCACACACACACACACACACACATTATATTTATATTTCACTAAGCATACATGCATTTGATTAGTCTTTATGTTTAGTTTGTCAATTTAACAATTCTTTAATAACTGTTTAATAAAAATGCAAGTATGTGTAAAGTTATGGCCTTTCATATAAAGTAACCGTTGTACACGACCATGTCTTACCACAAAGGCTACTTGTGTCATCCTTCATAAGGGCATACCCAGAGCCACACACTTCAGTCATAGAGATCACTACCGTGTCTGTCTGCAGAGTAGAGGTGGCTATTGTCTGCAACACAAGACCAACAACACACAGTGACACAAACGAAATAAGAAATCATGAATTAATAATAAAAATGTGTTACAGAAACTCATTCCCCATGACATCTGATTGGACACAGACAAATCCACTATATATTCTAAAGTTGGCAAAAGACAAAAGCTATAATTCTACAAAAACTGACAGAATCAAATCGCATATCCTTTCTATACGATCATCTTCACATTAAGGTTATTTAGCTTTAAGAGTTGAAACAAATCCAATAAGAAGTTAGGTACACATACTTTGTAGGACCATGCATACATTTACTAGTATACAAAACAGACAAAGTGTCATAATTCAGCCTGAACTGGTCGCAGCAAAATTTCTTTCCTTATAACGATGATCTTCACATAAGGTCTTTAAGCTGGGAAAGTTTGAGCAAGACTGGCAAGAAGTTAAAGAAAAGTGCAATACAAGACATTTCTGGGAATATACATTCTTTAATGTAACAAACAGGTCCATATTTCAGCAAATATTAGTTTCAGCAGAAATGTCTTTCTTTTCAAGCATCAACACATTAAGGTTATTAAACTGTGAAAGTTGAGCTAAATAAATCTTTAGTAAAAGAGTTGAAAACACACTGTTCGGGTCAAACGTCCGTACGTACCGAAAACGGACAGAGTGCAAGGCTTTATGCATCCCATTCTGTAGAAGCATACAAAACTGTATCTGTGCAACATATTGATCTGTCAGAGACAATGATTCCCTACGACAGATCTAAGGCACTGACAAATCCGACTGTCAGTTACAGAGGACTTAGATCTACACATTTTTACTACATACTTTAAGAATTGACAAAAGTGCCATAATTTTACCAAATTTGTTGCATTTACAATTCCTTCCTTTCAGATCATTTTAAAATTTGGATAGCTCAGCTGCGCCATTTTAGCGAATTTACCAACCAGTTTAAGATGAGTTTCCACCACATATATAGTTCATATATGATTATGTAGTGGGAAAATGACAAGGGCCATAATTTCTGAGAAAATAAAAAACCTTTTAAATCACAGAAACAAGAAAGTTTTTCAGCTGTGAAATTCTAAGAAAATCCACAAAGCATAGGAAGCGGGGTTTGAGTCCATCACATTGAAGGAAGAATATATTTTATAGTGGAACAAGTGACAAATGGCCGTAAATCTGCCAAAATTGGTCGCAGCAAAAATTGTTTCCTTAACGATCGCATTCACAAATAGCTCCTGTAGTTTGACAGTTTTAGAAATATACGCCATGCTGTTAAAGTGAAGTAAAATACAAAATGTTTTGGGGACTATAATTACATTATAAGAGGATACAGAGTCAAAGAGCCATATTTCTGCAAAAAAAATGGTCGCAGACACAATCCCTTCCGTTACTACTTTCTACACATTAAGGTCATACATCGTTGGATGTTTGAGCAAATCCAGCAAGTAGTTACGGAATAGACGAGTACACAACATTTCTAAATGTACAAAGTTTTAACGCACATACAAAAGGAGACACAAGTACAATGCGTCAACATAATGCAATAGTAAATACTTATTTCGAATTCTAAAAACACAAAACACATTGACTGATAGACAAAAAGACCCAGCAATTTATTGGCATATTGTATTTTGGAAATAAACGAATTAAATCATGTTGCAAATTAACAATGACTTCTATATCAAATATGTCAAATACAGGCCCCGATTTTGCGACTGATTTAAGGATAACTCACTTAAATGTCTTACATCATCATTAAAAAATAAAACTTTCAAATTAATGATACAACATATAATTTTAATCATTGTGATACTCTGACACACAATTTTCATTTTATATATAATTTGTCTTTATGACATTAATAATGCACACTCAACTGTTTTATGAAAACTGTGAGCTGAAGCTTATCTTCTTATAATAGACTTAATGATTGCTGAGAAATCAAGGCCACATGATATACCTTGAATTGTGCATCCAGGTCCTTGTCCAGCAGAATGATGATTCGCAGGACATCCAACACTGGCACAGGGACACCTCCTCCCACAGACGTTAGCGTCTTGCTGTAAAACACAACATGAAACGATGATAACGGGACAGCAAGATAACGAAAAAATCTATAAAACAACAGTTCGATATTATGATGGTGAAAATACGACAGTATGATGGTGACACTGCGAAATTATATCGAATTATCATCATGATAATGCTGTAGTATCCCGTTTTGATTATCGTAATATCGCATTATCATCATAGCGTTTTAAAAATTATGGCATCTTTATATCGCGTTACAATAATCATACTGTCGAGTATCGCTTTAAATATCAATCCATGCATAGGTAATGACCATTAAAGGATTCCATTAATGATGGTTCGCCAAATTATGTACAAAAGTTGTCTTCGTTTTTTCTGTTTTCTGTATGGTATTATAACTAAGCATACCTATTTTGGAGCGGTACATATATTGACACAACTCAATTTAGCATACTGAAATTGAATTTATCCCAATAACTTAAACAGAACATCCAAATAACAATTTAAGCATTCGTTCGATCCCTTACTATTATTTACAACTCGTCAGTTCTGAGCCTTAACCTACCTGTCAAAGGTCAAAGAAAATTTCATATTGTACACTTTTGTTCCCGTCATGCAGGTTTTGTTAATAATCTTAAGATTATCACATGTATTGGCCTGGGTACTTGCATTTTGTTTACAAATGCCTGCCCATTTATTAGTATTAAGTCCGGAAAACGTATCTTGCAGGTTAAGTCTCACTTGAGTATCTATGTCAATAGAGTCACACGTGATAATAGCTGCGAATTTCATTTCACTGGTAACTTTGTAAGATGGTGTGCCTTTAGCTGGAAAACAAAAATACTTATCTCAATCAAGTACTAGAAATCATAAAAACAACATACTGACTTTCAAAGTAACTTGTAACTACTAAAATACCAAGACTTCGACAGTATTGAAGGCACTACAGGTGTTCCCTTCCAATGCAAATCTCTATCAATTAAAGATTGTTTATTATAACATTCATGTAGTCCTATATCTGTACTTGTTGAATAATATCCAATATATATTTGTCACATCAGTACTAGTGTTCATAATTCCGACATCTTTTAGATATTTTCTTTCAAGATATCACAAGAAAATGTTTGGATCAACATACAACTTTGAAACAATGTTCCTGTAGTGTAATTTTATATCAAATTGGCTATGGGGAAGTTACATAATTTAATCAAAATATACAATGTCAATTTTCCAACATCAATTGTACTTAATAATTAGCCACTCTTAAGTATTTTCTGCAGCGTTTATAAAAACAATGTTGTTAAAAAAATAGATTATCTAACACGTTTGCAAAAAATATATTTCTGACTTCAAAAGAATCTTAACAAATAATACTATTTGACTGAATAATTCCTATACACGCTGCGTGATTTAAAACAAAATTGCTGATTAATATTGTATTGTTTAAGAATTATGTTGAGGCATAAACAAAATATAGTTTGAAAATCTGATGCCAAGTGAGACATCATATATGTAATAAAAGCTTGCTTAAAATAAGAATTTCATTCTAGTCAAGTTTTTTTTTTCAAATCGTTAATCTTTATTGTAAGCTGTCCATTTGTGTTTATGCGGGATATAATGTTAATATTACTTAATGAATTTAATTATTGTTAACACAATTTAATTCGGTCTTATTTTCCAACGTTACTCAATTAATATGTTAATAAAAGTAATATATCAAATCTAAGTGAAATTACAATATACTTACTTTAATTGGGTAATATGGAGATAAGGGTTGCTAAAGATGTTTTTGTTACCGGTAATGAACTCAAATATTAATGTATATAGTAAAAACGCTTCATGAAGGCTGGCCGTTTATGTACATACAGGAATTACGTAGATCACCAGTATGAATATTAGTTTCAACATCTACCTGTTTGCAAATGTGTTTACCAAGTTTCATGATCATACCTCGTACTTTTCAAGTAATTTAAGTGTTTAGTGTAATTGCATGTTATTAACAGTCAACGGGCCGCTGCAGAAAAAAGAGGGATCGTCGTATAATCCTTTCATGACTGCAAATTTGCATACCAAATTTCATGATCCTATTTAATGTACTATTTGGGATATTTCCGTTATTTTATGAAAACCATTAGGAAAGTCAGACGAACTGTCAATTTAATAGAGGCGATTGACAGACAGACAATGGCAATCATATAGCCAAGTGTGTATACCTAGTTTCGTGATCATATCTTATCTGGTTTGTGCAGTAAAAATAATATTAAGTTTTGTTCTATTTTAGTAAAATAGACCTGACATTTGAACTAAAAGATAAAAAAGGGGTCATGCATAATCCCCATATTTCCTATATAAGAACATGTAAACCAAGTTTCATCCAATTATCTTCATTACTTGTTGAGAATTTGTGTGATCCAGTTTTGTGGTTGGACAGAATGATATACAGACAGACAGACAGACAGACAGACAGACAGACAGACAGACAGACAGACAGACAGACAGACAGACAGAATGACAGAACGATTTGACCGACATAGAGTACCACATAGTCCCCAGTGATTAAATATACATGTCGCAAATAATTAATACAACAAAGTGTATATGTGAGGTAAGCATACTTGTGCAACCAGGTAAAATCAGATTTTCATGAGGCTTCTTGCTCTCCCAAACCCCTATGGAACTACAGGCCATGTAGCGAGGCAGGGAGGCAAACAGAGCTGTAGTGTTTGGCATCGAACAGCTCACATCACACACTGCGTCCGTATTGTTAGGGCAGGTTCCTATAGTAACACTGGTATCATTGACTGGATCGGGACACTTGGCATTATCTGAAATGATTGCGTAAACCACATAATTTTAATATCTGATGTTGCAAACGCAAACGATGTTACAAACAAATAATTGTAAAATATACATAAAAGCGCTTGTAAAGATGTCACGTTCTATGGTGAAAGCATGGAAAATACCAATGAATGATAACATGATAAGTTCACATTCAGAAAGTAAAATATAACATTGTATATGTTGACGACTTCTTCTGAGAGTTGTGCTTAAATTTTGTTAAAATGATAGAACGTTAATAAAATAACTAAAGTAATGACCGTGTGTATCTTCTGTGTTCCAAAGATAACAAGTCAATTTTAACAAATGTGCATTGGTGTTGTTTTACAACATAGATTGTTTGTAATCAAATAAATATTAAATGTAAATTTGGAGTTTCATATATATGGTAGATACTGGTTTCCTCTAAATTAGTGCTCACTTAAGATACAACGTGTTCAAACAACATTGAACACTGACTTGAATTCAAAAGAGAATTTCACTTACATTTGATGAAAGCCTGGGTCCGACATTCACCGTAATTCTTAGTTGCGGGGTCAATACCAACAAAAATGGCTTCATAATAGCCCCATGTCATGGCTGAAAACAAGCATATTGTTCAATGTCTTTAGAACATAGCATGAACGAAAATGTATGCATTTCATATTAATAGTTGAATTAATATTCAGTTATGGTAATGATGTTGATAAATATATTATTGTGTCTGCAGCAATATGCTCATAAATATCTTTACATAAAATATATGCAAAACATACAGGCCGGTAGCGAGTTCTTAAAGGTCAACGTCTTATTATTATCAGCCTTGAGGATATCCACAATCGAAGAGAATATCTCCCTGCTCACAATCCGGTCTGACGACACATTCGAAAAATTGGGATTCCCACATTCCAGCTTAGGGAATTTCAAGTTGGGGTAGGCTGAAATCACAAGTTATTATGTGATAAGTCTTATATGAGCTTTGTTCTGGGAAAGTGAGGATTAATACATGTGCGTAAAGTGCCATCCCAGATTATTCTGCGAATTCCACACAGGCTAATAAGGAATGACACTTTCCGCCTTTACTGGATTTTTCTCTAAGAAGAAATTTCCTTTAGACGAATATTCCATAAACACGAAGGTAGTGATCAATCCTTAAATGAAACACTTAATGTTATACACGATTTTTCCAATATTTCAGGTCTTCATGTTTATTTTGATCAAACAAATGTTGTATGGATTGGCAAGAACAAATTAAGTTCTTATACCATAAAAACAAAATGGAAATTAAACTGGATGCAAAACAGCTTTAAAATGCTTGGAATAAAATTGTCCATGTTGACATGTCAAAAATATTTCAAATACATTACAATGAAAAAATTGTTAAAATGGAAAATATCCTAAAAAATTGGAAAAGAAGAATTTCAACACCAATTGGGAAGATGTTATTGTAAAAACACTTAGTGTGTCATTATTTAATCACTTGTTCATATCACTGCCTACCCACCCAATACCATTTTAAATTTAATAAAATCTTTAATCCTGACTTTTATATGGGACGGGCAATGTGAAATAAAGTGTACAACTATAGTTAAAGAATATAATGAAGGAGGTTTAAAAATGATGAATTTGGATGCATTTATTCCGGCATTGAAACTTACCTGGTTACAAAAAAAAAATCAATCCTTTAGAGGAAATTGGATATATATCGCACAACTGTATTTTGATACTTACAAACTGTTTAATTGAAGTTATCATTATGCTTTAAATATGTCTGACAGAATTTCAAACCCCTTTTTTGGTAGATGTTTTAAAAAAGCTTCTCATTTGATTGTAGTAAATTGAAAGTAAAAGCAGAAGAATTGTTGTATTATCCACTATTTTATAATCCAAATATATTAATAGAAAATAAAAGGTTTTTTCTTTAAGTCATGGTTTGATGCTGGAATTCACTGTACATGTGTTACATTAAAAAAAATGGAAGCTTTATTTCTGATTGATGAATTAATTAAAACTTACAATTTGAAAAAAAAAATATATATAGGGATGACAAGAGCAATAGATAAATAAAAACTAAATATATTGTATACCCTATCCTTCCCAACAAATTATCAAACCCTTTTTGCCCCCATTATTACAACTAATATTGAAAAAGGAATCTGGAGCAAAAAGACTATACACAATTTATAGAAAAAAATGAACAATCTTCGGTTAAAGCAAAATGGGCTATAAAATTTAATACTATAATAAATGAAAATGAATGGAACTGCATTTTTGAATTACCCTTTTTAATAACAAATGATGTTATAAGGTACAATGATTCCAATACAGAATAATTCATAGGATACTTGAAACAAATAGTATTTTGAACACAATGACTGATGATCTTTTATGTACCTTTTGCAAACAAAGTGAGGAAAATGTAGCACATTTATTCTGGGAATGTCAGATATCTAAAGAAATTATTGATACAATGTTACCAGTTCAATCTTTTCCTTTCATTAATAGGACAATTTTTCTCCTTGGATATTTGACAAAGTCTGCTAGTGTCATAAATAATGTTATTTTGTTTATAAAGCTATACTGATACAAATGTAAAATGAATAAATGCATTCCTTGCATAGCTGGAGCCAAAAAAAATACATTAAGTACGAATATGATAACTTGTACAAAATATCAATTTCAAAAATAATTGAAAAATCGTTTGTTATTGAATGGGAACTATTTAATGTTATTGTTTCACAAATTTCATAACGTACCAAAACTTAAATTAAATTTAATGTAGGACCCATGTGTCATAAAATATAATTATAAACACATAATTGCTTTGCTATGCCTTTTTCATCTGTTATTTCAACTTATACATCATTATTTGTCTTTACTCACTAAACAATGTATATATACTTAAAAGCACCTAGTTATTTTCATATCTATGCCTTTTTCCTCTGATAGTACAATTTATACATCCATGTTGATCTATACTTACTGGAAAATGTAACTTTTTTCTTCTATAATCTTTAAATGTTTTTTCAACACAAAATTACATGCATAAGATAGTTAAGAATTTAGATAACATGCATTAGATAGTTAAGGATTTAGATAGCTAATCTAATTATTGCATATAACATGATTGCATATGTAAGTGTGTTCATTTCTGATTGCATAACATGATTAATTGTGTTATTGTTCATAACTGTATATGTTTGCAATCTNGAGAAATACATTTTTTTTTAAATAAAAAAAAAAAAAAAAAAAAAAAAATCAATAAACACGGAAAGTGTCGTCTCTGATTAGCCTGTTCGAACTCCCATGCTAATCTGGCACGACACTTTACACACATGCATAAAGCCCAGTTTTCTCACAGCGCGGCTCTGATACATTATGTATGTATACACAAACTACATGTATAGTAACAGTTTATGTACTGATAGCAGGGCACATTCTGAATCATATAATATGCAATCATAATTTTTCTTACATGTTAATGTTACCATTTTCCATTAATAACCACTTGTCTTCATTATATTATATATTATAAATAAAAATACAAACATTTAGTATAAACTAAATATTGTTGGAAAGTTGGAAAATTGTCATATATTTTTATCTGTGTCAGTGCCGCTTCAAAGCAAATAATGCACATCTCATAATAATAATTAACTAACAACATTAAGTTGTTTTTTCTTCACGTTTGCCAAAATTTGCAAAAGATTTTGTTACAATAATGATATAGATATTTGTCATGGCCTGACATGACATCACTTAACACATCTTTTAACGTCTTTGTACATCTTACTTTTGACATTCAAACACCTAAACAATCAATAAAAATAATGAATAAAACAATGAGATGGTTGCATATTAAACAGCAAAAACGTCCATAAAAGCTGAAACTGCCGTCCCTGATTAGCCTGTGTGGACTGCAAGGGCTAATATGGGATGACACTTTACGCACATGAATAAATCACCATTTTCCCAGAGCAAGTGTCATTTAGAACGTACCCATTGTGTTCTCTGGCAGCCTGTTGGTCATTCTGGCAGCTGAGTATTTGAGGTCATAGTTGTACCATCCCTGTATCAAACCTGTCGATGGTTCTGTCCGCTCCGGACCAAAGGCTTTTGCAAAGTCCACATTGCTCAGGTGTGAGTTCCAGACAGTAAGGTTTTCATACTCTGCCACATACTGGGTACCAAGGCGCACCTGACCACTGGAATAAGATTTGAACTTGCACATTTTATGCAACACAAATGGTCACAACGTACCCGGAAAATTGTTAGAACATACTTGGTTATTTGAAAAATTGTTGAATACTTTTCATGGGGAAAATGTCTCGTTTCTGTAATAAAGAATAATACGTGGGTTCGTTTGCTGCTAATTATTGAAATGAACAATAAGGCAGCTTCTCATCCGTGAGTGTGATTGCGCTTGGAACTTGAAGTAGTAATTGAAGTTAAACAAGGATAATTATCATGTTGTTTTTATATCATGTTGTTTGTCTTAACATTTCAGACATTATCTCTCTTTATGTATTTTCTCGTAATTAACACGTTTTAAATATATTGTTTTCATATGTGCTCTGGATGTTCTTCAAGGATGTTTCAGGAATGTCGTTCTGTTGTTGTATTGTTTGTCTTCCCTTTTTTAGTACCGGTAGATTGCATTTACAGTGTATTTAAACTGTTAACTGAGTGCATGCATAGCATATACGTATTGTGCGTTGTTTTTAATAATAACTGCTGAAAAAAATATTTTCTTTTAAATTTCAACAATGAAGATGTTTAGGTACTTTTTGAAAATCATTAGGCATGTTTCGACCGTTGATTGAGAACTTTAAAACCACAATCGAGTACCTTTTGACTGGGCACGTTTTGACCGCAGTTTCCTATGATTTGACCAAAGTTGAGTAAGGTTTGATCACATTTGGGTACCTTTTGACCGAATTGTAATTTAGCACATTTTATGTAAAATATAATGAACCTGTTTTGTGACATTCATATTTATGCAATTACAACTATATACCACATTATTTCAAAAAGAAATAGGGGAAACATGCAAAATATGCATTCTATTATGAAAATAATTTATTTCTTTATTAATGAAAGTTCTTGGTTCTGAGTGAATTTGGTTATAATTGGTATGCAATTTTTATTTAACAAAACCTAATTTTTGGTGCATAATACCTGTATTTAAGAAAGAACAGTATTGTATTGCTCAACGCTGACACGATAGGAATATAGTTAAAATATACCGAACATACTTTTGAGGTGAAGTCGGTAGTGGGTCAACACCAATGTCGTGGAAATATGAGATAGCGTCAATTGTTGCGGACATCTTGCCCGCAGCTGATATGGCCACTCCCAAATGGTGCCATTCGCCATCATGCAAATTGCCACCAAATTCCTTAGAGAATGTTATACCATTCCAATAGGTACTATTTGACGCATATATTCCACTTGTGTTCACACTGATACCGTATTCATCTACACCACTAGTAAAGTCTTGATGCAGTTTAGGAGACCTTCAGAAAAGAACGAAGTTGACTGAATTATCATCTGACAAAAATAATACTTCTTTGAACATATGCTGATATATAACAAAGTCCGAGTTCACATATTTGATATACACATCACTCCCATCTTTTCCCATATAATGTCTATTACAATGACAACAAAATCAAATATACACGTTTGTTTAATACACAATTAAATGTTTGTAAGCCTCACAATTTTGGACAATTCTCATGACCAGCTCAAACTTAAAAATGACATTTTATAGAATTTGAAGGAAACGCACAACCAAATGGAGAAAAGAGAACTTCCGGTCTTGTGAACTCTGACCCACAGCATGACTGAGAGACTGCCAGGGGTCCATCTGAAAGGGGACTGCAGCACTGGTGGTGAGGTGTCGTATAAGGTGTTCAAAATGATCACATGCTGTGATGAGTCCCCTGAACAAATGAAGCACACATGAACTTGAACCAATCCAACAAACTAAGTAATAAACTATTAAACTCTTTGCAAAAGCATCATCAAAAAACATATAAACGTTGTTAGTGCTTGTTTGATCAAGTAATTGTTTACCAACACAAGGCAATGTCATTATATCAGGTTAAATAACCTAACTATACATATATTAAAGGATTGTATGCCTATATACTTTACTATTTAACAAGTTTTCAGAACAAATAGATTGTTGCTTATCTCATTAGAAAATGTTATATTCATTTGATTACACCGCCTTGGCAAATGAATTGTGTTCGGATTTATTCAGACACTGACTAATAAGGTCTCTTTGGACTCATCTAGACTCTGGTAAATAATGTCTGATTAAACTCACCTAGATTCTGTTAAATAAGGTCTGATTGGACTAATAAGGTCTCTTTGGACTCATCTAGACTATGGTAAATACTGTCTGATTGAACTCCCATAGACTCTTGGTAAATGAGGTCTGATTAAACTCACCTAGACACTGGTTAAATGATGTTTGATTTGACTCACATAGACACTGGTAAATGAGGTCTGATTGGACTCACATTTCCTCTGGCAAATACTGTCTATTTGGACTCACCTTTACATTGGTAAATTCGGTCAGATTTGACTCACATAGACTCTGGTAAATAACGTCTGATTAGACTCATTTAAACTCTGGTATAATACTGTCTGTTTGGACACACATACGCTGTGGTTAATACTGTCTAATTGGACTCACCTAGACTCTGGCAAATGTGGTCTGTTTGGACTTACCTAGACTCTCGTGAATACTGTCTGTTTGGAATAACTTAGAAACCGACAAATATTGTCTGTTTGGACTTGAACATTCTCTTGCAAATACGGTATGTTTGGACTGATAGAGACTCTGATAAATACTGTCTGATTGGACTCACAGAGACTCTGGTAAATACTATCTGATTGAACTCACCTAGACTATGAAAAATATTGTCTGACTCAACTCGCCTATACACTGGTAAATGAGGTATGATTGGCCTCACACACAGACTGGTAAATGAGGCCTGATTGGAATCACCTAGACACTGGCAAAGGAGGTATGTTTGGACTAACCTAGACATTAACTAATGGGGTCTGATTGGACTCACCTAGACTCTGGTAAATACTGTCTGTTTGGACTCATCTATGCTCTGGTAAATACTGTCTCATTGGACACACCTTGACTCTCTGGTAAATACTGTCTGTTTGGACTCACCTAGACTCTGGTGAATGTGGTCTTATTGGACTCACCTAGACACTGGCAGATGTGGTCTGATAGGACTCACCTAGACTCTGGTAAATACTGGCTGCTTGGACTAACAAAGAAACTGGCAAATAAGGTCTGATTTGATTTTACTCACCTAGACTCTGGTAAATACTGTCTATTTGGACTAATCAGGACTCTGGTAAATATTGGCTGATTGGACTCATCTATACTATGGTATATACTGTCTGATTGGACACACCTAGACTTTGTTAAATATGAGGCCTGATTGTACTCACCTAGACTATGGTTAATATAGTACGATGGAACTCACCTCGGCTCTGGTAAATAAGGTATGATTGGACTCACCTAGAACCTGATACATGTGGTCTGATTTGACTAAACTCAGCTATAGTAAATGATGTCTGATTGGACTATCCTAGACTCTGGTAAATATGGTCTGATTGGACTCACCTAGACACTCGCAAATGTGGTCTGATTGGATTCACCTTAACTCTGGTAAATTAGTTCTGATTGGACTCATTTAAATTATAGTTTATGTAGTCTGATTGGACACACAAAGACTCTAGTCAATGTGGTATGTTTTGACTCACATAGACTCAGGCAAATGGGGTTATTTTTAGACTCACTTAGACTCTGGTAAATACAGTCTGTTTGGAATCAAATAGACTCTGTTAAAAACTGTCCGATTGGAATCACCTAGACTATGGCAATTATTGTCTGATTCAATTCTCTAAACACTTATAAATGAGGTCTAATTTAACTCACCTAAACACCGGTAAATGAGGCTTGATTGGAATCACATACACACTGGAAAATGTGTTCTGTTTGGACTTATGAAGACTATGACAAGTGTGGTATGATTGGCCTCACCTAGGCTTTGGGAAATACTGTCTGTTTGGACTCACATAGTCTCTGGTAAATACTTTCCCATTGGACTCACCTAGACTCTGGTAAATACTGTCTGTTCGGAATCACCTAGACTGCGGTAAATACTGTCTGATTGGATTCACCTAGACTGGTAAATACTGTCTAATTGGAATCACCTAGACTCTTGTAAATACTGTCTGATTGGACTTACCTTGAGTCTGGTAAATGTGGTCGGATTGGACTCACCTAAGCACTGGTAAATAAGATTTGATTGGACTAAACTAGAAATTGGCAAATGTGGTCTGATTGGACTCACCTAGACACTGGCAAATATGGTATGTTTTGACTCACACATACTTTGGCAAATATGGTCTGATCGAACTTACCTAGACACCGGTGAATGAGGTCTGATTGGACTAGACTAGACACTGGTGAATAAGGCCTGATTGGACTCACCTAGACACTGGTAAATGTGGTCTGATCGAAGGCACATAGACACTGGCACATATGGTATGATCGAACTCACCTAGACTATGGAAAATGTGGTCTGATTGGACTGACCTAGAGTCTGGTTATTACTGTCAAATTAAACTTACCTTGACTTTAGCATATTTGGTCTGATCGGACTAACCTTTACACTGGTAAATGAGGCCTGGTTGGACTCACCTAGACACTGGCATAGGTAGAATGTATGGACTCACTTGAAAAATGGCAAATGTTGTTTGTTTGGACTGACCTAGAGTCTGGTAAAAACTGTCTATTTGTCTCGACAAGACTTTGGTAAATGCTGTCTGATTGGACTAACCTAGACTCTGGTAAATACTGTCTGTTTGGATTCACCTTGACTCTGGTAAATACTGTCTGATTGGAATCACATAGACTCTGGTAAATACTGTCTAATTGGACTCATCTAGACTCTGGTAAAAACTGTCTGGACCTAGCTAGACTCTGGTATATGTGGTCATATTGGACTCACCAAGTCACTGGCAAATGTGGTCTGGTTGGACAGACCTAGACTATTGGGAAAATGTGGTCTGATTGAAAACAGCTAGACTCTGGTAAATGTGGTCTCATTTGACTACACTAGACTCTGATAAATAAGGACTGATTGGACTCATCTAGATTCTTTTATAATCTGTCTGAAATTGATTGAAATCATCCACTTGCTGGTAAATGAGGCCTGATTGTACTCACCTGGACTATGGTTAATATGGTACGATGGAACCTACCTCGGCTCTGGTAAATAAGGTCTGATTGGACTCACCTAGAACCAGGTACATGTGGTCTGATTTGACTAAACTCAGCTATAGTAAATGATGTCTGATTGGACTCTCCTAGACTCTGGTAAATATGGTCTGATTGGACTCACCTAGACACTGGCAAATGTGGTCTGATTGGATTCACCTTAACCCTGGTAAATTAGGTTTGATTGGACTCATTTAAATTATGGTTAATGAGGTCTAATTGGACACACCTAGACACTGGTAAATGTGGTCTGATTGGACTGACCTAGACACTTGCAAATGTGGTCTGATTTTACACACCTAGACACTGGCAAATGTGGTCTGATTGGACCCATTTGGACTTTGGAAAATGTGGTATAATTGGCCTCACATACGCTCTGGTAAATACTTGGACTGATCTAGACACTGGCAAATGTGGTCTTATTGGACTCACCTTAACTCTGGCAAATGTTGTCGGATTGGACTCCCTTATACTTTGATAAATGAGGTCTGATTTGACACACCTAGACACTGGCAAATATGGTCTAATTGGAACCGCCTATACTTTGGAAAATGTGGTCTAATTGGAATCACCTAGACTCCGGAAATTACTGTCTGTTTGGACTCACCTAGACTCTGGTAAATTTGTTCTGATTAGACACAACTAGACCATGGCAAATGTGATCTGATTGGACTCATCACGACTCTGGTAAATAATGGATTGACCTATCCAGACTTTTTTTTAATGAGGTATGTTTGGACTCACCTAGACTCTGATAAATACTGTCTTTTTGGACTCACTTTAACTCTGGTAAATTAGGCCTGATTGGACTTACCTAGACAATGGGAAATGTGGTCCAATTGGGTTCACCTATACTAAGGCACATATAGTTTGATTCAACTCACACAGACACTGGTAAATGTGGTCTGATTGGACTCACAGCAACACTGGTAAATGAGGCCAGATTGGACTCACCCAGACAACGGCAAATGTGTTTTTTTTTAGACTCACCTAGACACGGCAAACGTGGTCTGTTTGGACTCACCTAGACTATGGCAAAAGTGATCGGATACTCACCTAGACTCTAGAAAGTATTGTCTGTTTAGACTCACATAGACCGTGTCTGTTACATACTGTCTGTTTGGACTCACTTAGTCTCTGGTTAATACACTCTGGTTGGACTCACATACACTCTGGTAAACAATGTCCGACTGGACCCACCTAGGTTCTGTTAAATCCTGTCTGTTTGGACTCACCTTCACTCTGGTAAATACTATCCGACTGGACCAACCTAGATTCTGTTTATTACCTGTCTCTTTGGACTCACCTATATTCTGGTTAAAAACTTTCCGACAAGACCCATCTAGGTTCTGTTAAATCATGTCTGTTTGGACTCACCTACACTCTGGTAAAAACCGTGTAATTGGACCCACCTTAATTGTGTTAAATCCTATCTGTTTGGACTCACTTACACTCTAGTAAATCCTGTCCGACTGGACCCACCTAGGTTCTGTTAAATCCTGTCTGTTTGGACTCACTTACACTCTGGTAAATACTGTCCGACTGGACCCACCTATATTCTGTTAAATCCTGTCTGTTCGGACTCACATACACTCTTATTAATACTGTCTAATTGGACCTACCTAGATTCTGTAAAATTATGTCTGTTCGGACTCACATACTTTCTGGTAAATACTGTATAATATGACCCACCTAGATTGTGTTAAATCCTGTCTGTTTGGAGTTACGTACACTCTGGATAATACTGTCCGACTGGACCCACCTAGAGTCTGTGAAATCCTGTCTCTTTGGACTCACATACACTCTGGTAAATACTGTCCGACTGGACCCACCTAGGTTCTGTTAAATCCTGTCTGTTTGGACTCACTTTTACTCTGGTAAATACTGTCCGACTTAACCCACATAGGTTCTGTTAAATCCTGTCTGTTTGGACTCACCTACACTCTGGTTTATTCTGTCCAACTGGACCTACCTTGATTCGGTTAAATCCTGTCAGTTCGGACTCACCTACACTCTTGTAAATACTGTCCGACTGGACAAACCTAGTTTCGGTTAAATCTTGTCTGTTAAGACTCACCACACTCTTGTAATTACTGTCCGAATGGACCCACCTAGATTCTGTTAAATCCTGTCTGTTTGGACTCACCTACACTCTGGTAAATACTGTCCGACTAGACCTACCTAGATTCTGTTTACTCTTGTCTGTTTTGACTCACCTACTCTATGGTAAATACTGTCCGACTGGACCCACATACACTCTGTTAAATCATGTCTGTTTGGACTCGCCTACACTCTGGTAAATACAAACCCACTGGACCCACCTAAGTTCTGTAAAATCCTGTCTGTTTGGACTCACCTACACTCTGGTGAATACTGTCCGACTGGACTCACCTAGATTCTGTTAAATCCTGTCTGTTTGGACTCACCTACACCCTGGTAAATACTGTCCGAATGGATCCACCTAAGTTCTGTTAAATCCTGTCTGTTTGGACTCACCTACACTCTGTTAAATACTGTCCAACTGGACCCACTTAGATTCTGTTAAATCCTGTCTGTTTGGACTCACCTACACTCTGGTAAATACTGTCCGACTGGACTCACATAGATTCTGTTAAAACCTGTCTGTTTGGACTAACCTACACTCTGGTAAAAACTGTCCGACTGGACCCACCTAGATTCTGTTAAATCCTGTCTGTTCCGACTCACATACACTCTGGCAAATACTGCCTGATATGACTTACCTAGATTCTGTTAAATCCTGTATGTTCGGACTCACATACACTCTGGTAAATACTGTCCGACTGGACCCAAATAGGTTCTGTAAAATCCTGTCTGTTTGGACACAAATACATTCTGGTAAATACTATGTAATTGGACCCACCTAGATTATGTTAAATCCTGTCTGTTTGGACTCACATTTACTCTGGATAATACAGTCCAACTGGACCCACCTAGTTTCTGTTAAATCATGTATTTTAGACTCACCTACACTCTGGTAAATAGTCTCCGACTGGACCCACCTAGATTCTGTTAAATCCTGTCTGTTTGGACTCACATACACTCTGGTAAATACTGTCCGACTGGACTCACCTAGATGCTGTTAAATCCTGTCTGTTTTGACTCACCTTCACTTTGGTAAATACTGTCCGACTTGACCCACCTAGGTTCTGTTAAATCCTGTCTGTTTGGACTCACCTACACTCTGGTATATACTGTCCGACTGGACCCACCTAGATTCTATTAAATCCTGTCTGTTTGAATTCACATACACTCTGGTAAATACTGTCCGACTGGACCCATCTAGATTCTGTAAAAATCCTGTCTGTTTGGACTCACCTACACTCTGGTAAATACTAACCGACTGGACCCACCTAGGTTCTGTTAAATCCTGTTTGTTTGGATTCACATACACTCTGGTTAATACGGTCCGACTGAACCCACCTAGATTCTGTTAAATCCTGTCTGTTTAGACTCACATACACTCTGGTAAATACTGTCCGACTGGACCCACCTAGATTCAGTTAAATCCACTCTGTTCGGACTCACGTACACTCTGGTAAATACTGTCTAATTTGACCCACCAAGACACTTGAAAATACTGTCTGGTTGCACTCGCCAAGACTCTGATAAATGAGGTCTGATTGAACTCCCCTAGACACTGGCAAATATGGTCTGATCGAACTCACCTAGACTATGGCAATTCTTGTCTTGTTGGACTGACCTAGAGTCTGGTAAATTTTGTCTGATTGGACTCACCTTGACTCTAGTAAAGGTGGACTGATTGGACTCACCTTAACACTGGTAAATGAGGCCTGATGTGACTCACCGAGACACTGGTAAATGTGGTCTGTATGAACCCACCTGGACACTGGCGAATGTTGTTTATTTGGACTGACCTAGAGTCTGGTATATAATGTCTGTTTGGTCTCACCTAGACTCTGGTAAAACTGTCTGATTGGACTCACCTAGGCTCTGGTGAATACTGTCTGTTCGAACTCACTTAGACTCTGGTAAATACTGTCTACTTGGACTCACCTTGACTCTGGTAAATACTGTCTTATTGGACTCAGCTAGACTCTGGTTTATACTGTCTGGACCAAGCTAGACTCTGGTTTATGTGTTGTGATTAGGCTCACCTAGACTATTGGGAAAATGTGGTCTGATTGGAAAAAACTTAGACTTTGGTAAATGTGGTCTAATTTGACAAACCTAGACTTTGGTGAATGAGGTATTATTGGACTCACCTAGATTCTTGTAAATACTGTCTGATTGGACTCACCTACACGCTATTAAATGCGGTCTGATAGGACTCACCTAGACTCTGGTGAATATTGGTCTGATTAGACTCTCCTCGGCTCTGGTACAAAAGGTCTGATTTGACTCAACTAGACTCTGTTAAATATGGTCTGATAAGACTCCACTGGGCTCTGGTAAATGAGGTCTGATTCGAGTCACATAGTCTCTGGTAAATGACGTCTGATTGGACACACATAGACACTGGAAAATTTGGTTTGATTGGACTCAACTAGACACTGGCAAATGTGGTCTGACTGAACCCACCTGGACTTTGGAAAACGTGTTCTAATTGGTCTCACATACTCTCTGGTAAATACTTGTTGTGTCTTATTGGACCCACCTATACTTTGGTAAATGTGGTATGATTGAACTCATCTGGACTCTGTTCAATGAGGTATAATGGGACACACCTAGAGACTGGCAAATGTGGCCTGATTGGACCCACCTAGACTTTAGAAAATGTGGTCTAATAGGAATCACCTAGAATCTGGTAAATACTGTCTGTTTGTACTCACCTTGACTCTGGTAAATTTGTGGTCTGATTGGACTCACCTTTACTATGGCAAATATGATCTGATTGTACACACCTAGACTCTGGTAAATGTGTTCTGATTGGACATACCTAGATTCTGGTAAATGAGGTCTGTTTGGACTCACCTCGACTCTGGTAAATACTGTCTGATTGGACTCACTTAGACTCTGGTAAATACTGTCTATTTTGACTCACCTAGATACTGGTAAATACTGTCTGGATCTTGCTAGACTCTGATATATGTTGTCTAATTGGACACACCTAGTCACTGGCAAATGTGATCGGATTGGACCTATCTAGACTATTGCAAATGATGTATGTTTGGACTCCCCTAGACTCTGGTAAATACTGTCTTTTTGGACTCACAAAGAGTCTGTTAAATGAGGTCTGATTGGATTCAACTATTCTCTGATACAAACACTTAGACACTGGAAAATGTGGTCTAGTTGGACCTACCTAGACTTTGGAAAATGTGGTCTAATTGGAATCACCTAGACTCTGGTAAATACTGTATGTTTGGACTGACATAGACTCTGGTAAATTTGGTCTGATCGAACTCACCTAGACTATGGCAAATGTGATCTGATTGGACTCATCTAGACTCTGATAAATAATGTCTGATTGGACTAACATAGACTGTAGTAAATACCGTCTGATTGGACTCACCTAGACTCTCGTTAATGTGTTCTGATTGGACTCACCTAGCCAATGGCAAATGTAGTCCTGATTGGACCTATCCAGACTTTTGAAAATGAGCTCTGTTTGGACTCACCTTGACTCTGGTAAATACTGCCTTTTTGTACTCATCTATACTCTGCTGAATGAGGTATGATTGGATTCACCTAGACTCTGGTAAATGAGGTCTGATTAGACTCACCTCTACTCTGGTTAATACTTTCTGATTGGACTCACACACATTCTGGTAAATGGGGTCTTATTGGACTAACAGACACTCTTGTAGATGAGATTAGATTGCACATACCTAGACTCTGGCAAATATGGTTTGACAATATGAATTGATATCTGCTTGCACTCAACTTGACACTGGTGAATGCTTACTGCTTGGACTCTAATACACTCTGGCAAATATGGTATGATTGGACTCGCATGTACAGAAATGAAGTCTGTGTATACTCACCTATGCACTGGCAAATAAAGTCTTCTTGCACTTATCAAGACGCTGGCAAATGAGGTCTGTTTGGACTAACCTAGACAATTTCATATTTTCGTTTAAGTCTGTTATACTTATATAAACATGTTTTATGAGAGACACTAAGTCTTCTTCTGTGATATCTGACCAATTAAATTGTGTGGACGTAGCTCAACTTTTTCCAGACTGTTTTGTCCCCATTGGCACTGAAAATGTATTAAGGTATGCTCATACTCACCTCCAAAAATTGAAAAATGAATTATATTTGGACCTACCTAGACACTGGGTGTCTGAGAGTGTCTTTCCTTCAGGACACTGACAAATGTAGTCTATTGCGTTGCCATAACATGTCGCGTTCCCTCGACAAGGATTGGGCAAGCATGGGTTAGCTGCTGTTGTGCATGCGGGCCCAGAATAGCCTAAGTGTCAAAAGATAAAATTATATTTAATATACTTGATGAATACACATACAAACTTTAAGTATAGACTAACATAAAATGGTTACTTTCATTAAACGATAGGATGAACCCATTTAATTACGTAAAACAGTTATTGCACACACAAGTTTGTACTCATAGATTTGACAAAAAAAACCAACCACAAAAACACACAAACCATTGTTTTTCTTCATTTTGTCATGATCAAAGACACCAAAGTGCATATAATGATAGTTATGAAAACAAAACCATTTTCAGTTAATGTGGTATTTGTATGGTCAACAATACCTGTCTTGCACTTGCATGTGTATCCTTGCGGGCCCATAGGTAAACACTGGCCGCCATTCTTACACGGGGAGGCATCACCAGACAGTGAGCACCAATCTTTGACAAACTGACAAGACGCTCCGGAATAATCTGAAATGTAGACACTGAATACTTAAACATACATGACAAGACTTAATGAGAACACTCTGATCCAAAGTAACATTAATTACAAGACGTAAACATGTGCCAAGATACTAACACTAGAATGGGCTGGATTTTGAAGAAAAAAATTTGCTGGTACAAATAAAGCTCATCCATTTAAATTCCTTACAAATCTATATACCGAATTAACTGTTATAATTTTTTGAAACTTCCATCGGCCCATAGAATGGGTCAGCTTTGCTTGTACCGGTGAATAACAAGAGTTTTCCCAAAATTGTTAAGATCCGGATTACAACTTTAACCAGAAGAAACAAGGGTTAATCTTCAATATCGTTACAATACCTAAAGGACATCTGCACTCGGCTGTACCAGGCCTGTCTGTACAGTTTCCAGTTTGTGTGCAGACCCTTATGTGTGACAAGACATCGCAGACCTTGGTGGCATTCTCACAATTCTCTCCTGAAGCACCTCCTTCACATCTGCGTGGAAAATGTGAAACTTGAGTAAAACATATTGGAGTGCATGTAACATTAATGTCTACTGAATCACTCAACATCAAATATGCATCCTACAATAAAACATTTTAAGACCATCTTTTTTTTTAGTTCTGGTGATATTGTTTTATTTGTATGTATCATACAGTCACATACAAGTACCTGCAGACAGACTTGTTAGGCTGATTTAAAGATTCTCCGTTTTTTTTTTATATAATTTAAGTTCTTATTAAATAGGACTACACTTATAGGTGCTCATCTAAATATAGCAAACTGCCACAGACCTGCAGAAAGATGTATTTTGTAGATTGTAGCAGTGTGCATTCTGACAAGACCGACTGGCACAGTAGTTTATTTCCATACTGCAGTCTTTCCCTGTCCGACCCGCAGGACATGTGCATGCATAGTCGTTTACTTTATTTTCACACGTGCCTTTGTGTTTACAGGGATAGGAGCGGCACTCGTCGATGTCAACCTGAAAATGTAGAGCTAGTAATTGAAAATCTAACAGTCATCACATAATACTACCTTAAGTTTTAACCAATATAACACAGAATATATTCTTTTTTTAATAAAATATGTATTTGAACACAAATAATAAAATGANCTTATATTGCATTGACCTGGACACTCGTTGATATCAGTTTCACAACTGGACCCTAGAAAATTACGATAATGTTCAAACCACAATCAGTATAACATAGTTACCAAACACAATCAGTATAACATTGTTACCAAACACAATCAGTATAACATGGTTACCAAACACAATCCTTATAACATAGTTACCAAACACAATCCGTATAACATAGTTACAAAACACAATCAGTATAACATAGTAACAAAAAACAATCAGTATAACATGGTTACTGAACTCAATCAGTATAACATGGTTACTTAACTTAAAAGTTTTCAAATGAGATATGATCCATTTATTCTATATACATATATTTATTTATTTACCTTGACCAATTAAGTGCGAAAAGAAATGGTTAATAAACCCCATTACTTGTCAAAGTGAAAGAACAAAGTCTATGTTTAAAAAACAGAATTTTGACACACACACACAAATTAAAACAACAAATGTATACCAGCATATCCAGGGGGACAGGAACAGGTGTACGTCTGAAGACCATCCACACAAGTAGCTCCATTCTGACAGCTGGTATTCGTACAGTCATTAATGTTGTGCTGACACAGGGACCCAGTTTAGCCAGCTGCGCAGGCACATTTGGCCACAAATCCATCATCGGTACAGGTAGCTCCATTCTCACATGGACTGGTTTTACACGGCGTAAACTTTCTGTGGCACTTGTATGCGTCTCCTTTACAGCACAAACAAGAAACGGTTAACTGAACTGCTAATTTTCAACTTCAGTATTTATATTGCCAAGATAATCTTAAAAATTACAGTGCTTATTTACACTAATTATTACTAATATAAGAGATTATAACTGAACATGTGACCGTTCTTGGAAGCTTCCCCTATCTTTTACTTTTGTCGCAAAACGCAACTTATGCGAAAACAAAGAACCAAAAAAAAACAACAGATGAGCGTATTCAAATGAAACATGATTGCGTAATGAATGTTAAAGCTACAGTCTAGAAAATTGTGACATGGCCAAATTTGAAATTTGACCTCTAAGCGTGACCTTAATATATGCCAAATTTATTGCTAAGACAGGAATGTTTGGAAGGACACCAAAGAGAATGCGCCCACATCAGCAAGGACAGTGCAACTTCTATGTCCTGCCTTTGTCAAAGAGGGGCATACAAGGGATATAACTGACGACATCTCAACAAAAATGAACCAATATATGGAGGTGCCCAAGTTCATATTGTGGTTTATATGAGACATTTTCTACAATCTAGCAGCAAATATATGGGCCACGCTCTGGGAAAACCAGGGTTAATGCATGTGCGTATCGTGTCGTCCCAGATTAGCATGTGCATTACCAATCAGGGACAACACTTTCCACATAAACTGGTTTTTCCCAAAGAAGAGACTTCCTTTAAACGAAAAATACCATACAAGCGTAAGTGGCATACATGTTAAGCCTGTGCAGACTGCACAGGCTAATCTGGGACGACACATTACGCACATGCATTAAACCCCGTTTCCCCATATGTGCATGCAACAATGCTCATATTTATTTATTTAAATTGGTATTTCATTATAATTGAAGATGCTGTATTCTCCCCATCATGTTCTACAAAATGATATCACTTGGTCACTATTGGTATATGCACGCACAATTTAATGCACCGAATCATCCCGCCATCACCATTTATTATTAAAATGTGCATAACTACATATGCCTAGGTGCAAATGTACACATAGAATGAAAATAAACAGAAGTTACACTTAAAATGAAAATAAACAGAAGATACACTTACAACGAAAATAAACAGAGGTTACACTTAAAATGAAAAAATCAACAGTTGCAACAACAAAAATTATTCAACTTTAAAAAATGCATTAAAAGAGTAACCTGACGTTGGACATTTTTTTTTCAGAACTGTGTAGTTTGTCTTATTCTCATAAGTAACATTGTTTTCATAGAATGAACACATCATCTCTCCGTCCACTTCAGCGTAGAAACATTTTGGATTGTCCTGGCAGAGACTTTCACATTGTGTAAATGATGTGACTCTCGCTGGTTCTATTAATCGATTAGCGCCCACAATTCGAGTGTCGGAGTTCCGTGTAAAATTGCAGATAAACACTGCAAGACAACATAATTTTTTACACATGTAATTATAATTTATAGATTTCAATAGCTAATTTTCCTGTCTGTAACATGTTGATCCCATTGTCAATAACGTTTGCAATTATGTAACATGCTGAACCATGCACATATTTGAGTTCGGACCTTCATTTTGACATTGAACTTAGCCCAGGAGACATATGACTTGATTGTTATACTGCTTCTCCACAGGGTGAACATTCTTGATAAATTATTTTAACAAGACTATCAATAAAACTGATGAAGCTCCCCGATGATGCGCTTCGTCAATATATAGGTTAATGGAAACGAATTATTAATCAATGGACAACGATTCTCTAATAACTAACAGGAGCAAAACATCATGAAAATATGCTCATGTAAACCCTGTAGGAATACTGCGTATAAAGTTTCATACAATTTTACTCATAATTTCTTGTGATCTGACATGTAACTGGGTATAAAGTTTCATAAAATTCAGATAATAATTTCCTTTGATATGACAGGTAACAAAAAATTCATTTGAAAATGTCATATTATTTGATAAAACTGCCAATTAATTACTAAAGAATTATTGAAACGGAACGAGTTGAAAATATACATATGACCACCCAACAGTAATGCTGCATATGAAGAGTAAAACATTGGGATCTTTATTAGTATCCAAGATCAAATGCAGAAAGGAATTGTTATGCAAAAGGCATAAACGCCCCGAACAATTATGACAGCTGAACGACCTAACAATATGCATCTGTCTACACAGCAATGAAAGTGTAAATAAACTTTCATCATATTCGGTTTCCAGAGATACATGTATGCGCAAAAATGAATAATCCAATAGAAAATTAATTGCATATTTATAATCATGGGCAATGACACCCAGAAGAATCATTTGAACCACCTGAAATGAATTCGCCTGTCCACTTAATAGTGATGCTGCATATAAAGTTGCATCAAATTCTGGCCATTATTGTTTGAGATATTGTGCTGAAATGAAAATTGACTTATTAATTTAATTCAAAGGGCAATAACTCCATGAAAATCATTGGACTGAAACCTTGACCTTAGAGCATGAGACATCTCACAAAATCTCCACATGGTAAACAGATCTAAAAAGTGATTTTACAGTTTCATGCGTGATGAAGTTATAGTTTGGACCTGCCGTTTGACTTCTTATGGTGGCCAAGACTTTTGAGCCAGGGGCATTGTTACATGTAACATATCGTCTATACATGGTTAGCATGTGTAGTAAATGATTTTAAAGTACAATGATACAGTGACAGTCCAGAAAGCTGTTAAATGGTCATATTTAAACTTTGTTATGTGTGACCTTGGCCTTTGAGGTAGGTAGAAGATTGTTACACCAGCCACTTAATCTCACTATGGTGATATGTATATATTTAAAATTAAATGATAGATGATCAAGTTTTAGTCCAGGCAATCTGCTTTATGGCCCAATTTTATCTGTAACATTGGTTGTGAGATGGACCTTTGAGGTCAGGGAGAAGGATGCTACACATCTTTGCGTGGTTGAGAATTGTGGTAAGTTATTTCAAAATTGATTATGATATTATACAACGGCTTATCAATATTTGCAAAATTTGACCTTTGACATATTATTGTTACCTTGACCTTTGAGGTAGGAAGAGGGTTGTTACATGCGACATGCGGACTCCTCATGGTGGTAAATTATTTTAAAATTGCGCGATGAATGATAAATTGACAGTCAAGCTGTTTAAGGCCACTTTGACCTCTAAGTGTGATCATGGCCTTAACGAATACATGTGACGCGTGACATGTGTCCTTCTGTTGGTTAGCATTAACATTATTTTAAAACTGTATTATGACTGCAAAGTATAACTCCGGGTAAGGTCGAACGGCAAAATCTAGGCACGCATTCACACACACACACAATTTCGCAGGCACATACACTCAATCATTGTGACTGCTATAAAGAACTTTCTGCAAAATGTCCACATGTTCATAATTACCGCAAATTCAACAGATAATAATAATAAACAGGTGACTGGAACAATTAAATGCAAAACCAACTTATGAACAATCACCAATTTCAGAACCGAATAAATAATATTCTTAAAATGACTGGTTGCTTCGGCTCAGATCCCATTAAAAAAAATATTTTGAATATTGTCCATTGTGCTAAAATAAATCTAGATGTTTTTTTTAAATAAAGCAGTGTCTGTTAACTCTTATTCCTGGATAAGCTCAATAGGTATTATTTGTGCCATCATCAGGCATGCATTTAAGATACAACACCCTGTAGAATAAACGTAGCTGTAGTTCAACCTTGTTGAAAACAGCAAACACGCACAGTATCATATCTTCATTTTGTTTATTTGTATGATATCATATGATACTTTGTTTTTTTTTCTTTCCATTTACTTTATGTTTTTGTTTTCTAAAGTGTCGACAAAAAAAAAATGAAATTGATAGGACAAATAAAATACCAGGTCAGTGTTAAATACAGATAAGTTTATTTGCTTGTCACGAAAACTTGAAAACTAACCCAGCATTCTCTAGATCTATGACCATATCTAGGTTAAGCTAGCGTCTTATATTACCTGGATCGAAGAATTCGGGATCACAAGCACACAGCCCGTCTTTCTTGTCCAAACTAGTGTAACACACATTACCGACATCACAGTCGCCGGTCAGACAGAAGTTCCCAACGTTTTCACAGTTCCTACCAGTAAACCCAGGCGGACACTCGCAATCATAACCGTTCACCTGGTCACGACAGGTCCCTCCATGTAAGCATTCAGTAGTGAGACAATCATCTAAAATATTAACACATATGTAATAAAGATAACTCTCAATAACATGTACAAACTCATAAATGCATAGCAAGGACTAAACACGAAGGAACTAAACTATTATGAGAAGGTGGAGTTCAGAAGAATAATAGTACTTTATGAAACAAACATATTTAATGCCCCTTTATAATGACACAATTTTGATAATTGAGCGTATTTCCAACACAGACCGTATATGTAACTGTTTAAACCTTTAATTTATGATTGTCTCTCTTGCAAAATAGGTTGCATATACAAAGTTCAGTAGGTCACTTGTAAAATATTTATAGATCAAATAGAAAGATTCCAATAACAGTTCCTGACACACCAGGAACATTGGATGAAGGGTCAAATAAGATTCACATGACACAATTCTTGTTGTTTTAATGGATTATACAAAAGTTTAATTCTGCAAAAATATATATAATAATCAACATTAAATTTTATTAAAAGTAATATCAATAGAATTTGTGGTTGTTGTTGATGTTTCTGAATCCATCATTATAATCATCACTATTTTTTAACTCAATTTAAGAATCATTAGAACAAACAGTCTGAGCAAGTGTCATGAAGATTATGAAAGAAATCGGACTTCAAGAGTGTTAACTAGGTTTCACTTTAGCCGAAAAGAAAAACTGACCCCCTAGTTGCGAAATTTTTCAACGGACCGGAATCATTTTCCACCTCAGCCCAATATCACTAGAAAAAATGTTCTAACCAAGTTTCAGAAGATTTTACTAAAAATATGAATTCCAGAGTTTTAAGCTTGTTCTTAAAGTGACCCATTTCCTTTTTTACCTAACATGACCCAGTTTAAAAATCGGCAAATATATCATTAGGACAAATGTTCTTAAACAGTTTCATGAAGATTGGAGTTAAAATGTGGTTTCTAGAGTAAACAGGGTTTCACTATTGACTTATTAGGAAAACTGCTCTATCCCCTGGTGGCCGTGCGTTTCAATGAACCGGAACCATTTTCAAACTCAGCCAATACATAATAAGAACACATTTCTAACCAATTTTCATGAAGATTGGACTAAAACAGGACTTTTAGTGTTAACAAGCTTTTTCCTTTGTGTGACCTGTGAACTACTTTTTAACCTCATTCTGCCCAGGTTCGAACTCTACCAAGATATCATTGCGACACATGTTCTGACCAAGTTTCACGAAGACGGGCGATCACGAAAGCTCATAATGAGCACGTTGTGCTCAGGTGAGCTATACAAAAGATACTGTCTAAAACAGGATAAAATTTATAACAAATCAAAACAAGAAAACGTATTACAGTAAAAACATGCTGCAAAATGTTGTTTTTCAATTATTTTGCCGTTTTTACATAGATTTCAGTTCAATGTATTTGTATATTTATAATAATTTGGATTTGAGAAACACAACTAATATTATATATCACTGCATTTGGTGTAACATTTGCGTTTATTCCCTATATTATTATGTAGCGTTAAAACTCATTTCATGATAAATGATGTTTACGTCCGTAACCTAAAATTTTGCAGATTCCATATTTCACAAACCTAGTGTTTTCGACATATTTTAATGCTGTAGTCATGAAATTGAATACAATTTATCATTCTTTTGTCATTTATCTATGGAATGTATATATTAAAGAAATGTGTACGAACAGTCAATAACGAATGGTAAAAGACACCCCCAACGATCACTAAGAGTGACACCACGGCAAAATATAACAACACGTAATACTAAGTGTTTTGTTTTTATGTTTTTGTCGACAAAAGGTATATTAGAAACTATTGCAGCAAAGTCATACATGTATTTGATAAACATATTTGAAGACTGATGTTTTTGGCTACAAGAAATTTCTAAAGTGGAAAAAAACTAAATGTATAAAGATAATTTAGGCAATATTACAATAGGCATTTATATAATAAACGACGCTCATATAAAAACATATATTGATACAATAATTTAAGCATAAATTAAGCATATATAATTTATGGACATTACAACTTTTACAAAATAATGTTGGCATGCTTTGCCATAAAAATAATCTCTGAATATACTCACCGATATCAATCTGACACTGAAGCCCTGTGAATCCATCTGGGCACGTGCACTGATATCTGGTAATACCGTGTGATGTGCAAGTACCATGAACGCATGGGGAACTATCACACGGGGCAGCAGTGATGTTACATCTAAAAGTATTGAAACAAAGTATACTTATATGTGTTCATGTGCGATTAAAATCGCATATATTATTATACAGAAACAATGGGTACACTGTCGTTCACAACTGAGTACCTATCATCAACTAAAAAATCAGGAAATGCCTTTTTAAGGCATTTTAACAAAACTGATTCATTAGGAACTTATTGCCATGTACATTTCCTTGATTAAAAAAGTTATCATGTTGTATAAAACAATGACTTCTGAGTTGTAAATACATACTATAATGTAAATATATATGTAAAACAATATTTAAATAAATTTGATGTCATAGGATTACTTGAAACATGGAGTAATTTTTCACTCTGAATTCGATAATTTTCTCGAACAATATACACACTTTGATAATGTACGCTCAAGGCATTACAATGCAATACGTNATATCATTAACTTCTAAATTAAAGGTAAAACATCATTATTTCAGTGTGAGATCGTATTACAATATCATGAGTTGTCATAATAAAACATTTTTCACCACTCATGCAGCCATGAGTGAAATATTTAAATTATAGGTCAACAAATCAAGTGCTTATACGATCGTTTACTGAATTCAACATTTTTCTTTTGAGTTCATGCTTTTGTACAATTTATTATTACAAAGCGTGACTTTGATTGTTTGTTATTTAATTTTAACAATTTTGACGTCATAAACATGACCTTAAAGACAACATTCATTACGCACAAGGTGCATTAGGAAAATAGTTCTTTATTATATGCATACATGTTTATATCTTTTATAAAAAAAAAAAAAATCTTCAATTGTTTAACATGTTAAATGATTTTATTTTCTATTCTTAAACAAAAGGTCCATGAAAAACCCCAAAAAAAAACGTTTCTGAGAATGTGGATTTCAGAATAATAATAAGAGGTTGCCGTAGCATAATGAATATGGTTTTCGGCTTGCGACTGGAAGGTCAAGGGTCGATTCCCACTGTGGCAGCGTTCTTTAGATGTCTCATAAAACATCAAGTACTGGTTCAACCATGGAAAAAAACTCGAGACTTTTCAAATATGGCGACCAAGTTTTATGAACATATGGACCATGTGAACACACAGATGAGATATCATTTTGAACTCAGCTGAGATATCATTTGTACAAATTTTCTGGCCAAGTTTCATGAATATTGAACTTAAAATGTGACTTCTAGAGTGTAAACAATGTTTCACTATAGCCTTAAAAAAAACTACCCAGCCCCCGTGGAAATATGTGTTTGCACAACAAGCAAAGCTAGCAACTGCTCATGTTAAAAGGTGAAGGTTTGGGTGTATAGTCTGATTACGATACTAGATTCAGCTTCAACCGACTTTGACATTTACCCCCCGATCACAGGGATATAAGTCGTCCGTTTACATTTCGCGCAGTATGAAGCCACGGCACATTAGCATATTCCCCTCACAGGAACCCATTTATACTCCTGGGTGGAGAGGAGCATGCGTGGGATTTGTTTTGCTCAGACAAAGTCCATGGCATGAGGAGGACTCGAACCAGGGACCTTCCGATTCCTAGACCAGCCTCCTACCACAATACCACGGTCCCACATACAAAATACTCACAGTGTTCCTGTGATGTTGGGTGAGGGACAGAAGCATTTGAAGGAGCCAACCATATCCATGCATGTAGCGTTGTTCAGGCACCCGGCAGTGGCACAGTTGTTCACATTATCCAACTCGCAAGTTGTGCCACTGAAGCCTAAAATAAAACACTTAAAATGACAAAAAAGGCTGGCCACATTTTCTACCTAAACGACAAAGGAAAAATGCATCATTTTTTCTAAGTTGATAACACTAAGACGGCTCAGGATCGCTCACCTTTGAAATGTTCTTTTTTTGTTATTTTGCTTCTTATCGTTATTAATCTTAATTAACCATGTGCCCCCAAGGTATGGCCCGTTTTGACCTCAAAGTTATATTCTAAAAAAATGTATTTACACAATACATACTTTCTGGGACTTGTCGTTTCACTTTGCTTATAAAGTGTACATAAAACATGTTACCCAACAGGCATAGCATGATTTGACCAAAGGTGCATGATATGACCCAACTTTCTAATGTTATATAGAAAAACCTTAAGCTCTGGGATTTGACTGGTTTAAGAGATTGTTATATTATTTGTCTATATAAGTATACAATATAGCAAACAATGAATCTCCATAAACTCTGCGTGGAGAAAAAATCTTGTTCTTATCCACTTCTTTCGTTACAGAACACCAACTTTAAACATCAAAACTGATATAACCTTCTTCGAACGGCCAATGCAACACAATGGGGTTTAAACAGGTTTAAGGGCTAGAGGAATCCCACGCTTTCATAGGATTAAACATGTGAATTTTCTGTGTAAACAAACAAATATTGCACAAACCAATGTTCATCAAAGTAGCTTAAGGAGGTTTTGAGTCATCAAAGGATCCGGTTTTAGTTTTCAATTATTTCTATAAAAAGACAAGTCACAAAAATCAAAAACTAACAAGCGTTTTCCCCATATGACCCTACATCCCCCTAGTAAAAGTACTTTTTAAGTTATCGAAGGAACCAGATGTTTGTTTACGTTTCACTAATTTCTGTTAGCATAGCAACCACCATTTTGGTATGACGAAACATCCTGAAATAGCATGCATATTCCCCATATGGTCCTCTATTCTAATACCGCATTTCACCAAGCTAACTGAAGTCCTTTTTAGTTAAAGCAGGATCCAGACTTTTGTTTAAAATTATGTCTGTAGCCGTTTACAATGTAGGTACTTTTTGAGTTATCGCAGAATCCTTAAGATACGGACGGACTGTGGAGGGGCCGGGGTATGGGACTTAAAGTAAAATATAAGGTAACTGATAGATAAAGATTACGTTTATCATGCTCGACACAAATCGTTTGAGCGATAAGTGTGCCTTGCACTCTAGGCCTGGCATCATAAATGTCATTTGTATCCAACACTCATGTTTTATTCTCATTTTATAATAAACTTATGAGCCTCGCTCTGTGAAAAATGAGTTTAATGCATGTGCGAAAAGTATCGTCTCAGATTAGCCTATGCAGTCCGCACAGGCTTATTAGGGACGACACTTTCCGCCGAAACTGGATTTGTGCTAAGCAGAGACTTTTTTTAAACGAAAAATATCATAAAATCAAAAAGTGTCGTCCCTGATTAGCCAGGGCGGACTATGTGAAAGCAGACAAAAGTCGGCTTAAAAGAATAGGTAAGCAAAAGGATATTCAACCATATAATATATATAGCAACCATTAGTGTATAAATTAAGCCTTCCAACAACGTTAGGCTATTCTGAATTTATGGCAGTTTTAATGATAAATCAGTTTCAAAATAAAACATATATACTTATAAAGAATGTAAATTATTGCTTGTTCTAAAATGAAGTGGTTATGTGTATGATTGATTTCGAATGTGTGTGTATTGTGTTGTATTATAGGCTGCATTCCTTCTTTGTAAATAAATTGTGTTATTCAATTTGGCGTTGCAGTCCGGCTTCTTCCAACCTCCCACAGATCGACAAAGCATAAGAAGTCGTTACAGCAAAAAAACTTCATTTTCGATTAACGACAGAGGAAGCGTATTTCAGTACTTTTAAAAACATATGAAAGAAAGCTTCTTAACAACAAATCTTTGACAACAAACTCACAAACAAATTCGTTGTCAAACCTGTTTTGCAAGACTTCTTGAAGTGAGCAGATTCAGCTATATAAGGCCAACCCAGACGAGTAACCATCGATATACTTTGGTGCCACATAAAGCAAGTATGGAGAAAATCTATCATCCCATAACGTACACGTATAAAGGAAGCTTCCTGGCACCGTTTTTCATAAAGACAAAGCGACATGCACTCGTGCATACTGTTATTTTCTTTTTCCGTATATTGACCACCATAAGTGTCTATATTTCCGACCATGTCTGTGATACCATCTCCGATGTCACATACTGCAATTGAAAAAATGCAAAATAAAATTAATTGTAACTATTAGTGATTTAAATACCAGATAAAAAATATAAAGTGTACATACCAATGTAAACAAAAGGGCATAGCATGATTTGACAAAAGGTGCATGATTTGAACAAACTTTGTGTAGGACATTTTTTTNTTTTTTTTTTTTTTTTTTTTTTAAGAACACTTTGTGTTTCATTTTAATATCAACTGATGGCGTTTATTTTTACTGCAATGTGAATGTAATAGATCTAGACATGTTATGCAGACTTATTTTGAAATTCAAGACGTATACTTTCAGACCATTAACATGATTAACAACCATGAACTAATATAAACAAGAGGTTTGTCAAAAGAGAATTCTCCTATCAGGGTCATGTTGTAGGAGTAAGAACTGGAGTAAGGTATCTTACAGGAACACAATTTATAGAACGTGCTTTAGCACAATAAATGGAAACTCCCCATATGAGCCTACTCCTCATATGACCATCTATGCACAAATCAACTTTCATCAAAGTAGCTTAAGTTAATTTTGAGTCATCACAGGATCCAGATTTTAGTGTTCAATTATTTCTATAACCAGACAAAAATTGAAATAACATGCGTTTTACCCTTATGACCCTCTATTCACACACCAAGTTTCATCCACCTAGTTAATGTACCGTTTGAGTTATCGCAGGAACTAGATATTATAGTTTATATTTTTTTCTGTTAGCATAGCAACCATCATTTTGGTATGACGAAATAAACTGAAATAACGTTACTATCTCTTGTATGGCCCTCTTTTCTCACACAGCGTTTCATCAACCTTACTTTAGTACTTTTTAGTTATAGCAGGATCTAGACTTTAGTTTGAAAATAAGTCTGTAATCGGAGCAACCACAATACTGAAATAACAGGGATATGCCCCATATGGTCCTCTTTCCACACACATAATTCCATCAATCTACCTTAAGTACTTTTTGAGTTCTTGCACAATCCATAAGATACGGACAGATTTGTGGACGGACGGGGGTATGGGATTTAAAGTAGAATGTTAGGTAACTAATAGATAAAGTTTATCATGCTCGGCACGAATCATTTGAGCGGTCAGAGTGCCTTGCACTCGAAGTCTGGCATCATAAATGTCATTTTTAGCAAACACTCATCTTTAATTCTCAGTATATGAGCCTCGTTCTGTGAAAAATGTTCTTAATGCATGTGCGTAAAGTGTCGTCCCAGATAAGCCGGTGCAGTACGCACAGGGTTATCAGGGCGGACACTTTCCGCTTTAAGGGTATTTTTCGTTTAAAGGAAGTCTCTTCTTAGCGAAAATCCAGCTTTATCGAAAAGTTTCGTCCCTGATTAGCCTGTGCGGACTGCACAGCCTTATCTGGAAGGACACTTTACGCACATGCATTATGTCCAGTTTTCCCAGAACGAGACTCATATCATAAACTAGATACTCGCCAGGATCAGGACATGAGCAGGTGTAATTCTCAGGTTCTGCCCCTTGCACACAAGATCCATTATTGGTGCACGGGTTGGCATCGCAGATACGAAACATGCTGGCACATGTGTCTCCGTAGTAGCCTGTGTCTACATGCAGACAAACACATAAACAAAACCTTTTCAAATAGTTCTATGACTTAAACTTCACAATCTAAGTAAAAACTGACAACCACACCATTTAACTATACCTACCACAAGTGCAAACATATCTGTGATTCTGAGCGATGCAGGTTCCGTGACCAGAACAGTGAACAGTGGCATTGCAAACTGGAAGAAGCACACACATTTTCAATCACAACTCCTCAATGCCTATTATTCAAGATATTTACATATATATTATTATGGAGTGTACCTTTGTATACTTAAGTCAAATGCTTCCAATAATAAAAAATATACATTTTATTTATTTCTGTTCATAAGTTAAGCGAAAGAATTCACACAAATATAGAAACACATTTAAGTTCTTATAACGTCAAGTCCAAACAACATTATTGCCAAAAGCATGTTGACCACGTATGCAAGCTAACATCTCGTTTTAACGCACAACGGACAACACACAACGGACAACAGAACAAATGCGATCCCAAATGTACAAGAAGACCACAGTTGGCTTCAAACGACAGCAAAACGCTAGTCAACAATATAATACATATAAATATATATATATAGCTACCATTAGTGTATAAATCAAGCCTTTCAACAAGGCAATACTATTTTTATAGCATAAAATACAAAGGTTAAACAGTTAGTATTTTTTCATAATGAACCTGTTTTGCAAGACTTCTTGAAGTGAGCACTTCCAAATCCCGAATCATTTTTCAATACCACACTGCTGTTGTACATATCGCAGAAGTCGTTATCTGAGGTATCATTAACAAAGGAAGCCTCCTTGCATAGCTTTCTATCTAGACATAGCTGCTTGCATTCGTCCGCGCTGTCAACTGGTAATGACACCATACCAGTGTAGGGAATATTCCAATCTCCAATCAGGCCTGTGATACCAACTCCCATGTCACATACATCGTAAACTGCAGATGAATAACATGCACAATTAAAATAAATGCTAAATATAAGTACCTTCTCTTCCAGATAATAAATAAGACATATGTCACTTTTAGTGTAAGAAGTACATTGTACTCAAACTAAATTGTTGCCATCACAAAGAGGATCCCAGATCTAGTTGTCAGTGTTGCTACAGTAAGAAATCCTCAGCAGAACAAGATCCGCTTTAATCAAATATAACAGTCATGAGTTTGCATGAGAATTATCAAATTACTACACCGTCAATAACAATAAATCATATAAACAGTAGCGTTATCCCCTCGCGTTTTGTAGCACGTATTTATTATATTGTTTATTTAAGAACATTATGTATTTCAATGTGATATCAACTGATTGCCTTTTACTTTAATAAAATGTATAGTTCTATAAGTGGTAATGAACAGTTCATTTGTATAAACGACATACCATTTTCAGAACATTTACATTATTATTAAACATGATATAATAAAATAAAAAAATAATCTCATTTTAACCAACGAATTACTCATAATTGGACAGCATCATTTCTCAATAAAAAAACACGGACCAATATCAGTGCAGTTTGCATCTGCAGTAGAGCCACGTCCTGCTGTCGACTGCTGATTACCGCACGGTGTACATTTCTTCTGCCCTGTTTGGTCCTGGTAAAAATTCAGAGGACATGGTATGCACGCCACGTTTATGTAACCAGATGAGGAGTATGTACCAGCAGGGCATTGTGCTGGAAGTAAAAAAGATGAACGTTCATGCATGTTTTGAAAAAAAAAACATGTTTATGATATTCAAAATACATTGTTGTTCGAAACATTATGCACATAGTTTTTAGTCAATGTTTGGCAACAAATGTTTTATCAGTGACATCAACATTTGTGGTTTGTTATGATTTAAAACATAAATAAAATTATCAATTATTTTATATAAAAAATCTATTACTTAACACTTCATTAAAATGCCATTCGATTACAATGGTATTCACATGAACATCGACACTAGTTTCCACTTCATGGTGTAACAAGAAAACTCACCTTTTTGTCATATTCATGCACTCAAATGACAATAATTTAAATTATACTCAAAAAAACATTAAATTGAAAATAAAAAGCACATTCGTTGAATTGATATCCCCCGCCATTTTCAATATTTTGTGACAGCCGAACGGACGTGTTGACCGTACGGACGGACGGACAACACCAATTCTATATCCCTCCGCGTTAGGCAGGAGATAATACGCTTAAAACGTGTTACTTCTCAAAATGCAAGAACCGCAGTATTGTTGAACAAATGATATGTTACTTTCATTGTTTGTATTTGAATTACCCTTGGTAAGGAGTATAGATGTGAATGGATAGTCATGAAATGGAAGAATGCGTTATTTGATGACACGCATGTTTAATTCTGACTTGTGGGTTATTTTTACAGCATTCTATGATTGAAAATACTAAAATTTAAATGTAAAAAGATCTTATTTTTCTTAATCTGTACTTCTTACGATCATACATGAAATTTATCTATACCGATATTTCTTTACAGTGTACATTGGCATTGTTTATTTGTTTCTTTTTTTGTCATCAATTTCAACAGTATTTCAGTCAAAACACTGCGGTCCATTCACCAAATATCACTATTCCTGTGCTAACTGGTTTATCCGTACTAAGTATAATACTTTTGCCAGTAGCCCTACATGAATCAGAGGTAGGGGGCAGTTGCTATAAAGAGGATTTCATGACCAATCCAGACAAAAGTCAAGTTTCTCGAACACGCCATTCTAGGATTTGTAGGTCACAGCTTTACCAACTGAGATAGCCGGTTTGACACAATGACGTTATCTTATATGTACACCAACAATCAATATAACGCCAATGTGGTTAATAAAACTTGCGATAATTATGTCAGATTCATGTATTTAAAAATGTTTCTATATGGCGTCTTATCAATCGCTACAACCCTCAATGTAACATTAAACCAAACATAACAAGAATACATAATTTTAAAACATGTAAGTTTTGTTTAATATAATAGTGTATTGTTTTATAACATGTTATTTTTTTGTAACAATATGTCATACAGGAACAGTTAGTTTCTAACGATTTAAATAAAGCGCGTTTAAGCAAATGCATTTAACTGTCAAATTTACCAGAATTATTTAGACCTATTTTCTAAACATAAAGGGACCTGTTCACGTTTTTGTAAATAGACAAAATTGAAAAAACGTGTTTCAGATTTGCAAATTTTCGTTGTAGTTGTATTATATTTGTGGGGAAACAGTAAAACTGAACATTTACCATGCTCTAAAATATCCATTATATGCATGTTTTGATGATTTAACAAATTGAAAATTATAAGCGTTAACGCGAAACGATTGAATAATGTGAAGAGTTCTGTTGTTATCGTTATATTTTGGGATATTACGAAGATCTCAAAGGGTAAGTGGTTCGAGCCCAGGTGTGGAATCCTTTAGTTCTTTCTGTTTTTAATTTTTCTCTTATTTTATAATTGAACTATATCGTATCTATATTTATGTTTATCAATTTATAGCATTTAATGACAAACTTTAAAACATGCCAAAATCTTGAGAACTAGTCCCTTAAGGCAACGCCCATAATTAATGAAAAATAATGTGCACTTTATTTAATTCTTTGTCTATAGGACCATATATCCCAGATGAATATATTTTTATATAAATGCATTACTTTTTATATCAATATGTCGATACAACATACACAATTTCCTAGACTAAATGTTCAGCCTACAGAAAGAGATTTGTACCCCGGTATATAATTTCGTATTACTTACGCAAAGGACAGTTTATACAAAATCAGTATGACTTAAATACGAAAACGTGTTACCATAGCACTGAGAGTGGTTAGTTGCCCCAACCACCCCAACTGTTGATCCTCCACTCCGACAAGCTTGACAGTGGGTAGTATTTAGCCAGTAAGTATCCATGGGGCACACACTGCACGGGTAGAACCCATTAGTTGAGGAATACCCAGCCCAGCAAGTCCCTGAAAAAATGTGTTTTGAAATGCGATGTAAAAGTAATTATGATACGAATATATTAGGCTTGACTTTGGTGTGTCTTTTCGTCTGCTAGTATAACTTTTCAACACTAATGTAATACTTTCAATCTCTAATTACAATTAAAACATTATTAAATTATGCTGACCGTGTGTCCTACATTCATAACCGGCTTTGTTGATGCATGTGTTTCATAAAATAAATGGCAACATACCAGAGAGTTAGTGAGTTAGCATCATAGCTAATATCAAAGCGCCATTCAGTTAAGATATATTCTTTAATTTAAATATCGTTTAATTACCCTATATTTGTGTTGTGCCGCTGCGGATAATTTGTGTTTGAGAAGCATTTCTTGTTTGGAAGACACGCAGAAGCAACTCACTAAGTGTCAATTATGTAAGTGTTTACTCGAAGTTAAATGAAGTTTACATACATCACACCGAAAAGCACAAAGTCAAGTATCACTTAGTAAAGCTAAATATTCTCTTTCCTGTTCAATATTATTCATTTTTATACACATGTTGTTTATGGGGTGTCATAACGACAGACATCATGAAAGATCTTAATATTAGATAAGATGCAATGAGCTAACATTAAATTGTCACAATGGACATAAATGTTAACCAAAGAAAATTTTGACAGCACAGGTTGAATGGGCTATTTTAATGTGCCTTTAAAGAAAACATACAACTATAATTAAAATGCCAATTAAGATGTGGTCAATTTTTAAATTGACCCAAGGTGACTGTTAGAATATTTACAATTGAGGCGTATTCAATTTCAAATACAACAGGTATTAATTTAAAATCTGATACAAATGACATTTAATTATGTAACAATATACAACAACTTGAAACAACTAAAATATATTTTCCTTTCTTATATTTTAAACATCATTTTCTTTATGCCCTAAGTATTATTTAAAAGTTGTTTTATGGGTTGTTAAAGAAAAGTTAACAAAATATCACGTCATTTATGGGGTGCATAACACTTGTATAAAACCCAAAGAAACACAACAATTACTTTTTGAGAAACAATCGAATGGAACCCAATGGACCAAGTCCCAAGGTTGCTCTTCTCTGAACAACAAACAAATCCACGCAGCTTTTGTATGAATAATCATTTCGCCCTCTGACGTTGCTTATTATGGCACAATATTTCAGTTAAGATATCGATAAAACAAAGGTTTTGATAAAGTTTAATGCTGATTGGGGAAACAATGTGACTTCTTATGTGCTCACGCGCTTTCACTATAAGCGTTAAAGGAAATTTCCCCATCCACTGAACAAATGTACTAAGCGAGTTCCATGAAGATTTGACAAAAATGTGACTTCTATAGTGTTTACAAGGTTTCACTATAGTTATATAAGGAAAACTTCCCGCCCCTGGCGCATATGTTTTCCAATGGACTTGAAACATTTTCGGACTCAGCCAAGACATCTTGAGAACGAAGGTCCAGAGTAAGTTTCATTAAGATTGGACTATACATGTGAATTCAAAAGTGTTAACACGATTATACTACAGCCATACAAGGATCACTGCCCCCCCCCCCCTTGTAGCCATGTTTTTAACAGATCGGAACCAACCAATGTTTTAATCAGCCAAGATATCATAAAAACTAATGGTCTGACCAAGTTTCATGAAGAGGTAAAGGTTAATGTTTACGATGTAAGACGCACAAAGTATGACAAAAAAGGGACAAAATAACCCTTTAGACATATTCGAAGTTGACTTAAATGCGTGTAGTAGTACAATCACATGTGCACGATAACATGTAGGCACAATAAAAGACCTAAATTTGCCAAATAGAAGGACCGAGTGATTGGTCTTTGGCAGTGCCATATACTTGGTGACCCGAAATACATAAATATTTGTTATCGTGACAAAGGGTGTCAAACTATTTTGATCCGTCTTTGGAATGAGTTATATTCATCTTTCTATCAGTGATGTAGTAGTTTTATATTCATCTTATTGTCGCCTTGCTGAATTAATTACTAAATTGGTTGTCAAGTTAGCAACATGTGAACATTTCTTAATAAACACTCATACAATTACGATAATTGTATTGCTAACTCGAAGACAATTTAACAAAATTATATGTAATAGACTACGAAAAAGAGACAAAGCGGTAAAATGACACAAAAATAATCGATTTCCAATGTCATTAGATCTTATCAATAAATAATCTGCTAATGTCAAAACTATTGTGGTCAAGAAATAAATTCAACATAATAATTTTAACTCTTCTTAAAATCTGCGTTTTTTTTTTGTTACGTTCTTCAGTGAGTATAGAGGCCTGTGTATGATCACAATTTATATAACCCAAATCAGAGAACACACGTAGAAAAAAATCACGAAGTACTTGGACTAAAGTAATTATGCTTTTACATAAGAAAAGCCTTGTCTGATAATTAAAATTGGACTATGAAATTCAACCGGATCTGCTATTTAAATATATAACAATAACACATTAAGTTTATAATGACATGTTGGGAACAATTTTCAAACTGGCGGTAGACATCATAAGGAAAAATCCTCTGACCAAGTTTCATGATAATTGGACTGAAGTTGTGGCTTCTAGAGTGTTAACAAGGTTTTATATAGCCATATACGAAAAACTGTCATTTTTAACGAACCGGAACCGATATATATAACTCAGCAAATAAATAATACGAACAAAAAATTAATTTTCTTACCTAATTTCATACTTCATGACGATGGTACTATACATGTGACTTCAGAGTTTTAACAAGCTTTTTGTTTCACTTGACCTAGTGGCCTAGTTTTTGACTTCACGTGAGCCAGTTTCAAACTCTGCCAAGAAATAATTGGAAAAAAAATGACCATGTTTAGTTAAGATTGGAAATAAATGTGGTCTCTAGAGTTTACAAGTTACAAGGTATATGTTGACAACGCATGACCCATGATTAACGACGGACAAAAGGCGATCACAAAAGCTCACCATGAACACGTTGTGCTCAGGTGAGCTTACAAAAAGTTGCAATATATTTCAGTTCATGTTTGTTTTAAGAAATACTTTACTTAAGGTCCATTTTGAAGTGACATATGTGGAATCAAGAAACAATGTCCTAACCATGTTAATTAACAAATTGTGCATTTATTTTGATCTTTGAGATAAGTTACTCACGCTGACACTGTGTCTGGTCAGAATTGGGATAGGTTCCTGCTGGACACTGTTTACACTGGCTCTGTCCGGTGGCGTCCTGATACAGACCTATTGAGCATTTTGTACAATTTTCCACTGCTGAACTGAAGTAGAATCCCTGACCACAAGGCACTGTGAAATAAAAACAAATCAATTTTTACTTTAAGCTGAGACACACAGTGCATATTTTCCACCCACCATTAAAGCCCAGATCATTCCTCAAATTAAAATATTTAATAACAATACATGTACTATATATTTTCACCGTGCAAGCAATGCTGAAAGGTCATATCATTTCGGCAAAGCATTATTGACCTGAAGCCCTGTGAGCGACGCCAGGCTGAAGAGAACTCCTGATCCTACATTCCAATAGTTGAAAGCAAAGCTAGGTGATAAACATGCTATTGAAAAACAATCCTTCTAATAGCTAAACATTAAATATGACGTCATTTCTGTATATGGCAACATATTGAAATGACGTGATTTAAGGCCTCAAAACAGTAACACAACATTTTATTTTTTTATTTTTGTCTTTCGTATTATTCTTCTCATCGTAGTCTGAACGTTTAAAACATATTTACCGAACAACTAAGGTTCTTAGACATTCCAAGTTGCAACCCTTAATCTTTTTCCCCACTTTTCTCTGAACCATATACTTACAAATTTCACTCATATGGATATTATATTAATCAACCAAGACTTGTTTGTTGTAATATATATTATTAAAGAAATTATGCATGCATTTATGACAGTAAATAAGTTGTAACAAGTGGAAAACGAAAATATGAGCATGTAAGTGTTGCTTTCTCCATAAGAAAGCTAGGAAAAATACCAAGATTCAGTTATAAGTAATTTATAAAAAAAATATTTATAAAAAATAACGACAGAATTACAATACAAAATTAGGACATAGAAATGTTATGTGATGTTGTTCGATTCAATAACAGAAACATATGTTATTTTCACAGAACAAATGTATTGTTATTCACATAAAGCAACCTTAATCCTCTGTCAATATTCAGATATTAATTTCACGTAAGTGTAGATAAGAGATAACAGCCGTTTTAACTTGGGATACGTCTAGCTATGTTTTAAGTCTCTCATTGTAAACGCGAATGAGATATTCTCTGATCATTATTTACTGCAGCTATCGATGTTATGTGTATTGTTACACGTTATGCTGTCTTTATGTTAAAAGACAATTCTCATGGTACACTGTTGACTTTATTTTGATATAAACGCTCAACAAATAATCTCTTGTGGCCCTCCATTGTTTTGTTTCGAATAGACGATCGAAAAGGAGTATAACATTTTATACTACGTGGTACTAATGACGATTACTTTTTTTTCAGAAAACTTAAAGATTATTATAATATTGATTTAATAATATATTGTTATTTAAAGCTTCATACAACTAATATCATTGAGGCTATCTATGTGTTTTCGTCTTGCAAAGACAGTTATCGAAGGTACTGTTATCTATATACATCTCTCCATTTTTCTTGTTCTTTCAATTGGAATATTTCATTATTTATAACTGCTCTGTATTTTTTGTTCAGTCAAAGTACATATTATTTTGAATGTAAACCTTGCAATCACATTTGCAAGTATTGCAAGACTATGCACATTTTACTATACTCTTATACATGACTCGCCTTCGCGAAAGAATATGAAATCGCGGATTAGTGATGTGGCGGTTCAAATATCCTGTCACTTATAGTATTTGTTTTACTTAATTTTATTATCCAACTGTTTCATTTAAAATATGTTTCATTTTCTTTCTTTTATCCTTATTGTTTTATATACATTATTAGTCCTGCCAAGCATATTTCAAGAAGTTACACAAAATGAAATCTATTTTTGTAAAACCTCACTGCCATTCAGTCATTTAGTGTGTGTGTTTAACTTTTAATGAATGGGTAACGATATTGCTGAATACCGAATAACTGTGGGGTATTTTATTCAAGTTAATATTGTTGTCGTAAAACATTTGTTTACACGTGGAGTGCAACAAGCGAATTTGTATTACTACTTTTCACCTTTTCGGGCTATCGCGCGCTTTAATATCTTTACTTTTNCCCCCCCCCCCCCAAACTCGAATGTATCTTTTTGGAATGACCTTGAAGCACCTATAGCCACTGCATATATTACTTCATTAATTCACCCCATAATTTGAATCGATAATCTAATTGTAATGAACAGTGAGGCTATATCAATTGATAATTATTTTAGTGATTACCATGTCACGGCTGCGCACTTTTAAGTGTCAACAGTTATAAGTTAACCGATGCGAGGACATGTCTGTTTAAATTAACGAGCTGGTTTTCAACGTTTTAACCATTTAATCAACATCGAAAATTGGTAGTTTATACCAATGATGAGTGTAGAAGATGCTACAGCTTTTTTCACGGACAAACTTTAAGAAATGATGAAATTATGTATTCCATTTAAATTAGTTACAGTTTTTCCTACTGATAAATCTTGGTACGACACTTTGATACGTACTTGAGCGCGTAAACGCGACCGACTTAAAGCTACCGTTACAAAACAACCTTCTGAAAACAACTGAGCTAAATTCAAATACACTCGTAACATAGTCATAAATCTGATCAAACATGAAATAATTTTGCTCCAATATTAAAACTATATTAACTGATTTTAAATCGAGACATGCCAAGCAATACTGGAAGATGTTAAAACAATTCTTCCACTCGCATTCAAAATCGTTCGAAGTTCGAATGGAAACGTAACTTTATATACGTCTGATGAAGAAAACGCAACTTGCTAAAACAATTATTTTGTTTCCATTTCAACTTGAGATACATATTTAGGAGTTCTTCCCCTCTCTACTCAGTTTTTATTTGTCTGTTTGCAAAATGTGTCTACTACTGAAACTGAAATTATCGATATAATCAAAATTATAATAACTTACAAAGTTGTTGGTGAAGACTTATTCAGTCATTTTGTTCTTAAGCGTATTAGCGAGTCTATTTCGAAACCTTAATGCTTATTGTTAAATAAATCATTACAAGAATACACAATTCCTTCATTATGGAAAAATTAAATTGTGTTCCGCTTATTCAAAAAGGGTGACTCGAACATACGTTCAAACTATCGCCCTACCTCTCTTTTATTGCACACAATTTAATTAATTGCAAACAATCAGGATTTTAAAGAGGGCACTCAAGAGTCTATCAACTTAATGAAATATTTGATCAAATAGTTCCATCTCTTGACAACAAGAAACTTAATTGTATGATATTCTGCAATATACCCAAGGTGCTCGACCGAGTTTGGCATCAACCAAGTTCTTTCATGAAAAAAAAAAACAAAATGGCATACTTGGAATTATTCTACATTGGAAAGTTATTTATCTAACCGTACCCAAAACGTATTTGTCGGCTCAACAAAGTCGCAGTCATTAGAAGTCAATGCCGGTGTCCATCAGGGCTCAGTTATGATATTGTAGAAAATCTTGTCAGTATTACCCGACTTTTGCTGACGACACTTCATTATCATGTACTACATCTGTATAAGCTGATTTCGAGGGTATTTGGAACTATGACCTATGCCTTACGGGCAAAGCTTTGGCTTATTGAGTTTAATCCCCTAAAAACTGAAGCTATTATTTTTATTATTAGCATCATCATCATCATCATCATCATCATCATCATCA
>VMBQ01002573.1:92498-126246 GCA_007657795.1 Dreissena rostriformis | reverse complement strand
TAACCGTTCTAAGGCGGTGTACCTTCTTGTAACCATTACAATGTTGTGTGTTATGTTGTAGATACATTCTTGTTGTGTATAGGCAATGTGTACAAAAAGATACTGTTTCTCGAGTTTTAATATTGCTTTGTTCTACTTGTTTACCGCGTCATCCTAAAATACAATAAATATATAATATACAAACATCATGTGAATAATTAATCTTAATATTTCCTTTATTTATATACTTGTTTTGAATGTTTTGTAGACCTTAATAACACTTATTTTCCATTCTTTTTATTGTTTGCTGTGTAAAAATTAAACGTTATTATATAGATTTGTTTTGGCTATACTAGTGTTGTTGAGTAATAGTCGTTGTAATAAATTGTACGCAAACAAAAGATTATCTGTATTGAAATTGATATAGATGTCATATTTGTCGGAAAGGAGCCGCGTCGTGCAAAGACGTGTATTATGCCATTTACGGCCAGCGCAGCTCTTGACAAGTCGTCGTATTTGCTTTGAAACAGCAAGTCCCTACTTCTGATAGTATAGCCTGCTTGTTAGCTGGCTTAAGCCACTAATTTGCTGGAGTTATAAAACTATTTTAAATTTGAAGGTGTTGTTCAAAAAATGTGCTGTGTGGTACTCATGTATTATTCAAGCTTGTGATGTTTTTAAAATAAAATGTTTGAATTTCATCTTCCATTAGCAATAAAAACGTCTGGATAATATAATAAAAATATTTCAAATTTGTTTCGTCAATTCGAACAAATTTACTTTATATCAGTTCGTTTGTCTTGCGAATGGGGGGATGAAAGTAAATGAGTACTCGGTAAAAAATTGCTTTACACTTGCATTATTGTCAGTAAAAAACAAAGAGAAACGTTGGTTTATCCTCCTTGCTCTTATAAAATACAACACTTACATTAAGCATTGTTTATTTTGTTTTGTTTTTTAAATTGCTATTTAAATATATAACTGACTTTTATTGACTTTCAGAGTAAAACCGTGAAATATGTTTAAAATGTCAAGTTTCAACTCAAACCACCGTGTATCATTTATACCGCATTGAAAATTAGCATGAGTACATACAGACATTAGGAAAATGATTTCCTATGAAAACTAAATAATTGCCATGGTGACAATTGACGTTCGGTTTCTTTGAAAAATCTGAAGCAAAAAAAAATCCATAATGCTTTTTCTTTTGTATATAGCTATATTTTATTCTAGATGTTTTAGCACTGTATATAATAATGCTGACTTCGTTGAAGTCTACTATAATCTGATGAGGGCATACTTAAAGACCAGACAGTCTTTTATTGCTTGATGAGGGTAGACGTAGAGACCAGACAGTGGTTACAGCGCGTCGGCCTGGTCGCTTAAGTTTGATTACATAGATCAAAACTGTCAACATTCCCGCAACCACTGTCTCTCAGACGCGGGCTAATACAATTGACGATGTATTTTTGTCGTGGTTTTCTTTACATAGACGGCGTCGCAAATATAAACTCGAAAATCAAATAGAGCGATGGCAAATTAGACATGACATCCGACACAATTAATAGTTGTATGTACTTTTGAAACATTTTGCACGTTAACAAATCAAAACCATCGTAACAGTTTAACATTCGTTATGCTGTGTTACAAAAAATAAAGCTTCAACATTGATACACGTTATGAGGCACAAGTAACATATAAACAGTATTTTGAGTTTTTGTTTTTCCGCATTGAATCGCTAGTAATGGCCTTTGTGTCACATGTCTCTACTTTCAGAGGGTATTGATTTCAACTGTTTTACGAATACAATCGAGCATGTAAGTACGTCAGGTTTTAGTTCATGTAGAGCCCAGTGTCCATGATATTATTTTATTAAATCATATACGTGACATTTCAGGTAACTATAAATATGCGTCTTTTCTTATTTTCTGGAATGAACACTACCTATTGTGACATTTTTTGGAGTGATTAATGCTCATATGCAATTTATCATGATATTCTAATAACAGTTGCTGGTAGTTTTGTTCAATAGTGTTATTCACTGGTCTTATATTAATAAATATGTGTGATGAACGATACTCTATTGTAAGTAGATCTGTCCAAAGTTTTTTTCCCATATTTATATGAAGTTAAGTGTATAATTAAAAATCCGGGTTAATATAAAATAGTGCTTATATTGCCACTTCAGTTATTTAATAATTTGAAGTATATATTCTTGTACACCAAATTGCAAAAATGATCAAAGTGTGATACACTTGTCTCGAAATGACATTTCATTATTTTAAAGCGACACTGTGGATTATGAAAATTGTGTTTGAGAAACAAAAACACTGCTGAAGACGTTCACCACTACATTGATGTATGATTTTTTTCTCATATTCGGGATGAATTGTTATTTCACAATTCTTCTCGAAAACATTCAATAACCATTCTGGTAATTAATGCATTTAATAATGAAATATTTTAAAGGCAATCTTCTGTCTCAGATGTGTGTAACATATTCAGTCCATTTTTACATATTAATGTACGTTTATCATGATCAAATGACAGATTTACATTCAAAGGCCTGACCTATATAGTATTGGCTGTTGATTACTTTCCTTAAAATCATAGAGTAACGTGGGTTAAAAATAATGGCTCTACTGATAATGTTTCTGAAGTTGCATTATTCCTTTACATTGCCTCTGCCATATCAGTATTCAAATGTAAATTGTTGCACTGAATCGGTACTAAGGTGATTAAAGGCTGCATTGCGGTGTACATATTCTTATAGAAACTACAGGCATATCCAAGTAGATGGAGATTGCATTACCGATAATGATCAAGGCTTCATGGTGACATAAATCTCATTTCATTACATATTGTTCCGGACAGTTACGAAACAAGAAGTGTCTCATTTTATTTTATATGGACAAATGTGTACATCTAGCAAGAATAAAAGGAAAAATCTCTCAACGGTCTCTGTGATTTGATAATTATATTTCAAATAAATAAGACATACTTTTATAGTATTTTGTTTTAAAAAAAAATCAATTAATTATAACTAGAATAAAAGTTCAGAAGAAATTGTAACATAGATCAACAAAATTCAACAAAAAACAAACGAAGTTTCCTCAAATTGCAAATATGTTTCGTGTGAACAGTAAGTAATAAACTCATTCATGAACAAGAGATATTAAGTCTATTGGGATTTGTCCACTATTCTGTGCTGATTTGTTCACACGACCCATATAGACGATTTTATGTTTAAGTAAACACGTCGATATCGGCGTGAACTTGATCGTTTATAATTTCTTCATTCCGGCATTCATTCTGATTAAGACAATATACAATATCGATCTGTGTCGAGCTTTGAACTGAAAACATATCAATATATAATACATGGATGCGGGATTTGACATGTACAGCTAAAAAGCCTCCTTAGCTTTTGTCAAAGGATTTATTTCCAGTCATTCAAAATTAAAACACATGAACACGTTATTGTTTTGAAATCGAAAACAAACATCAAGTGCGCTTTTGTAAAATATTGAAACCGCTAAACGCGTTGTTTTTAAAGGCGATGCTTTGCTTACACGTGACTCTCAATATGATTGACAGAGGTGGAGGCGTCAGTACACTTGAAGTCATGATTAACGTTTTGCTTAACTAGAAATAGTGGCCAGGAACAACAGTGAATAGTTTCTCGTATTGGAGTTTTGTGGCATTTCATCATACAAACGATGAGTCAGTGCCGCCTATTATTGAAACTGCTAGGAAGTATCACCAGTTGCAAGTTGTACAAAAACAACGGGCATATATGAATTTAAATGCGTTAATGTCTAACAAAACCCTTAACATTGACATCATGGCTATGCCGTTTAATTATAAGAAATATCCTTAAAAAGATAATCGGCGTCTCTTATAATTGTTACGCTCACAAAACAGGTTTAATAAACCTATTCAACAATCTAACTATGCGACTTAATTTGAATAACACGAATTACTCCAATAACTTAATGAGAGTTCTAGCTCGTGACATTTGATAAATTTGCATAAATGGGTGCATCATACAGGTATTCATACCATTTGTGACCGAACATATTGTGTGTTTTGACTTCAATATTATATACAAAATGTTAGGTATATTAATTAACGATTATTTAATACATAATTGGAACTGAAAACATTTTTATGTTTATGATCGCAATTATTAAATATAGATCTCATACGAATAAATACAAGTCAAATATCTGTGTATGCAAAAATACTGTATTAAGTAAAACACATCTGTTCGAAGACCACACGCGTCTAAATAGTTGACATATTTGGTAATTAATGTGTTAAGTCGATGAATATGTATCGAGTCAATGAATGGTTCGCAACTCGAATTTGAAAACACTTCGTCAGTTAGAAAATTCATTAACTCGCTTAAAGCTAGAATTCTCAAAATACACTCGGTGTGAGAATTGCATCAGACGTTATTGATAAAGGGGATCGTAAACATATTTTATATAGTATAACACGTGGCTCAACAAACCATGGCCGCAGACGGTCGGCTCACAGTCGTATGCCAGCAGGGCCTCGGCTAACACAAATTGACGCCGTTAACACAAAACTATCCATGTTTATCTAATTTGACACACTTTACTCGTAGGTTATACATCAATGTGTGACAATCAGTATTGACATAAATTGTGATTCTACCACATTCATATATGTGTAGTTTGTTGGTTGCTGTGTTGTGTTATCCGACTATAGTTCATATAACCCTACCTAATTCTAGTTGAACACGTACTGTTCTTAAAAGTAAATCGTACACGCCTGAAATGTACACAAACACACACACGCACACACGCCTGGAATGTACACACACAAACACACACACACGCACGCACGCAGACACACTCACACGCAAACACACACAAACACGCACACACACACACGCACGCACGCGCACACACACGCACACGCACACACATACACGCACGCACACGCGCACACGCTCGCACACACTCACGCAAACACAAACACACACACGCTTTTTTAAAACATAAACGTAGCATAGTTTATTTAATATATTCATTTACTCGAATAACATAATCTTTTTGCAACATCGTATACAAAGCTTCAGCCTGCATTATGAGCACGTGTACCTGTGTTTGCCTTTATGATGGTTATTTTTGGTATTGTTTGTTTTATACTTATGTTGACAACAACGTATACCCAAATGTGTATACATATAACTAATGATAATCTCTTTAAGCTAGTGTGTTTTGTCTAATGTGATCATTGTTGTATACATAAAGAAATGTTGTAGTTACTTTTTTCATCGTGTAACTGTGTTTGCTAATATGTACGTTGTCTTTGGTGTTGTTTGTTTTTCAAAAATGTCTGACAACAACTTATACCCATATGGGTATACATATAACTAAGGATTATCTCTTTATGCAAGTGTGTTTTGTTTAATGTGTTCAGTGTTGTATACATATTTTGTAGTTCTTTTCCCTCATATAACTGTGTTCGCCAATATGTACGTTGTCTTTGGTGTTGTTTATTGTTTCACTAATGTTATCAACAACTTATACCCATATGCGTATACATATAACTAATGATAATATCTTTAAGCTACTGTGTTTCTTCTAATGTGTTCATTGTTGTATACATGTTTTAAAATTGTGTTTGAGAAAAAAAAAACATTGCAGAAGACTTTCACCACTACCTAGATAAATGGTTTTGTTCATCTTTTCTTCTATTCGTGATAAAATGTTTATTGACAATCCTTCTTGTAAACATTCAATAAACAAACTGGTAATTTATGAATTAAATAATACAGAATTTTAAAGGCAATCTTTTGTCTCAGATGCTTGTAACGTCTTCAGTCCATTTTTACATATTAACGTTCATATTCATGTAAGTTTATAATGATCAATTGTACATTTTAATGGCAAGGTGTGACCTATATTGTTTTGAATATTCGTCACTTTACTCAAAATAAAAGAGTCACGTCGGTTAAACATTATTTCTCTAATGATAATGTTTCTAAAGTTTCATTATTCCTATATATTGGCATTGTCATATCAGTATTCAAATGTTAATTGTCGCACTGAATCGGTTCTAAGGTGATTATGGGCTGCCTTGTGTTGTATATTTTCCTATAGAAACTACAGGCATATCCAAATAGATGGAGATTGTATTACCGATAATGCTCAAGGCTTCGGGGTGACACAAATCTTATTTCAATATATATTGTTACGGACAGTTGCGAAACAAGAAGTGTCTCATTTTATAACATATGAACGAATGTGTGTACATAAAGCAAAACATAATGGAAAAATCTCTCAACGGTCGCAGTAATTTGAAAATTATATTTCAAATAAATAAGACATACTATTAGAGTATTTAAAAATAATAAGTAAATAAAAACTAGAATAAAAGTTCAGAAGAAGCTGTAACAGAGAATAACAAAATTCAACGAAAATCAACAAAATTTTCTTTAAATGCAAAACTTTTTCTTACGTAAAGTAAGTCAAAACTCATTCATGTACCCTCTACATTAAGTCTATTGGGGATTCCCCCACTATTCGGGGCTAATTGGTTCACACGACCAATTTAGACGATTTTATGTTTTAGTTAACACGTCAGTATCGATGTAGTTCTTAGAATACTTGTTAGTTAAGACTGCCATTGACGAAAACAAATTTGACTTAGTTTAAACATATTTTATTTCAGAAACAAGAATATCATAATATACAAAGTATGCATATATAGTTACGACTGATTTACATGTTCCGAAAATGGATAATAACGAAAGACGATGTCTTGTATTGTTCTTCTCCGTTCATAGTTTTTGCAGGATTGTAACTTAACAATTTAATTGGTGGTAGCCATTTGTTATAAACATACAATAAGGCATTTTAAACAGAAGGAGGATAGTTGTAATATAGACATCTAATAACATCTTGCATATACTGGCAAACATGGTCGATAAAATACGATTTCGAACGAGGTTAAACTTGTCTTGTCTGTAGAGGTACATGTATTGGTAATAAAAAAACATATTTAAAATAATTAAAAAGTCGTTTGAAATTTTGGACTTTAAATCAACGTATATATAACTACTTCTTAACGAAGACTTGATTAATTTTGTTCTGAATCTATTTCCCAGAATTGTCTATAATATTGTCATTTTGATGGTCATTAGAGTCTCATGGTACCACACTTAGCATGACGTGGAGAGCCACGGTTGCAATATTTCTGCCTTTTGCATATCAAACGCTCGTGCTTTGTTTCAGAATGCTTCTAAAATTGACGATGAAATTGATGTCATTTGAATTTAATCTCTCATTGGCAGAAACGACGTCTGGATAATAAATCGCAAGTATTTCTAATTTGTTCAGTCAATTTGAACACATGTTCTGTATATAAGTTTGTTTGTAATATGTGTAAGATAATATATTTTGCATTAAAATTGCATTATTTTCATTAACCCATGTATGTCTAGTGGACTTTCCCATCCTTCTAAATTGGATCAATTTATTTCCAAAATAAGGGATGTCTAGTATATTTATTTATATATTTAGAATATTTCTTACAGAAATTCCTTTAAGCAAACAGCGCAGACCCTGCTGAGACGCCGCATCATGCGGCGTCTCATCTGGGTCTACGCTGTTTGCCAAGGCCTTTTTTTCTAGACGCTAGGCACAAATGGGTTAATATGAGAAAGAGAAACGGTGTTTGAAAACCATTGCTCTTATACAATACAAGAACAAAATTAAACATAGTTTATGCTACCATAAATATTTAATTTTGAATTGCTAGTTCAAATGCATTGTAAATGTATAAGGTTATGTGTTTGCTTTCATAGTTAAACAATGAAGTATTTTCGTATTAAATCGAGCACATAAATTTGTTCACAAAGTCTCGCGTGTTTATTGTGACTTTTGTGAATTGCAAATACACATTATCGCGAGTGTCTTGTCGCAGAAGGTTATTATTTTGTGCCAAATATGTTATCATTGCATAGATATACAAATATGTTAATACGAATGTTCAGAAAGATAAACAACACACATCATAGTTATTTGGATTTCAGAAATAGTTCATGAAATAATTATGTGTAAATGCAAGTTTCAACAACAATAACTTTAATTTACATATGTATGTGTTCGTCTTATTAAACATGTTTCCAAAATATCATTCAAATAATGGATGTATGCGGAAAACAATTATTTAACACTGTAAAAATAAAACGTAGTAACTTCAAAAATAAAGTATAAATAACCAATTCAAGTGCACCGTTTGTTGAACAGACGACCTTTGGCAATTCCATTCTAGAACCAAATGAGGTCACAACTTACGATTAACCAGTCAGTGTCGATGTAACTTATTTATATTTAGAATACTATTGCAATTGAAGCACAAAATAATGTTATATGTTTACAATTTGAAGTGTAATGTCGAGAATTATTCAAATATTTGAATAAGATAAACTTTCATGAAATGTGAAATCGCGATTTTCGAAAGGGAAAAAAAAGGTATTTCGATACAAACTTGTAAAAAATATTCGTTCCTTATCGTGCTTCTGAGTTAACTGTGCTGTACTACACTGGGTTAAGACTTATTGAAAGAAACTATTCGAATATTGAACAATAATTGACACACAAATTAGTCGCTTATTAATTAAAGTTAAACACCACTGGCAATAAAATCAAGTTCAACAGAGAAATCAAATTGACAAACATATCGTCCCATCATTGTAAATAAGTTTTAGTACATAAATACATTAAGCAATGTATTTCAAACGAACATATAGTTATTGCTATGGTGGGAATTGAAGTTTGGTTTCCTTGAACAAGATTAAAACCCCGTCAATAATGCATTTGTCTTTCTTATATAGTAATATTTAATCCTAAATGTTTGGTCCTGTATTTGTTACCGAGAAATTCGATAATTCTGACAACGTTGATGTATTTTATTGCGTGATGAGAGTTACGTAGAGACCAGACATTGGTTACATCGCGTCGCTCGAGTCTGATTACATAGATCAAAACTGTCAACATTATCGCAACCGATGTCTCAAAGACGCGTACTTATGCAATTGACGATGTTTTTTTATCGTGGTTTTCTTGACATAGACGGCGTCGCAAATATAAGCTCGAAAATCTAATAGAGCGACAAATGAATATTTTAATGTACTTTTGTACTTGAACAGGGAAAACGGTTATCAATACATTTGTCACTTAAACAAATCGAGAACATCTTAACAGTTTTACAATTCGTATGTTGTGTTGAAAACAAATAGATTCACATCATTGATACACGGTAAGAGGCACACGCAACAGTTATTCACTGTTTTGTTTCTAATAATGTTCTTTGTGTCACATGTCCTTTTCAGATGGAATTGATTTCAACTGTTTCACATATACCATCGACCAGTTAAGAACGTCAGGTTTATGTTCGTGTAGAACCCATGGCCCATGGTATTATAATGTTAACGCGTATCCTTGGCATTGAATGTAACTATAAATATACATAATATTTTTTATAGAATGAACACTTCATATTGTGACATTTCTGGAATGATTAATGCTCATACATAATTGATCAGGATCTTCAATTGACAGTCGCTGCAGTTTTGTTCCTGACTGTTATTAATTCGTTTTTCATCATTTGTGACTGACGTTACGTAATTATAGGAAGATCTGTTCAAAGTATGTTTATATTTATATGAAAGTGTATCTAAACAACACTTTTTTTGCACAAATTTCAGTTTGGTTTTGTAAATACGAAACAGTTTAGTTTATAATTAAAAAAAACTTCCTTAATATAAAGTATTGCTTATCTTGCCATTTTGGTGATTAAATAATCTTATTGTGCATGTACTTGTACACCAAATTGCGAATATGATCAAAGGGTGCAACATTTGTCTCGAAATAGAATTACCTTTTTTTTAGCGATTGGATTTTTAAAATTGTGTTTGAGAAAAAATACACTGCAGAAGACTTTCACCACTACATAGATAAATGGTTTTGTTCTCATACACAAACAATTCAGAAGACATTCAACAGTACATAGATAAATGGCTTACTTCTCCTATTCTACTTTTCCTTCTCGTAAACGTTCAAAAAAACATTATGGTAATTAATTAATTTAATGAGGAAATGTTTTAAAGGCAATTTTCTGTCCCTTAGATGTGTGTAACATCTGTAGTCAATTTATACATATTAATATTTATATGGCAAGGCTTGACCTTTATGGTTTAGGCATTTTTTCACTTGCCTTTAAATAAAACACTTAAGTGGGATTCACAATTATTTCTCTACTGAAAATGTTTCTGGAGCTTCATTATTCCTATATATTGTCACGGCCATATCAGTATTCAAATTTACCTATTTGTTCTGAATTGATACTAAGAAGATTATCGGCCGCATTGTTGCGTCATTTTCGTATAAAAACTGCATGCATATCCAAATAGATGGAGATTGCATTACCGAGAATGCTCAAGGCTTCGGGGTGACATAAATCATTTAAATACACATTGTTCCGGACAGTTTCGAAACAAGAATTGTCTCATTTTATAACATATGAACAAATGTGTACATCTAGGAAGAATTAATGGAAAGGATTTATTCCCACTCATTCAAAATTAAAAACATCAACACGTGCTTGTTTTGAAATCGCAAACAAACCTCAAGCGCTTTTGTATAAAATATTGAAGCCGCTTAACGCGTGGTTTCTACAGGAGGTGCTTTTATTATAAGTGACTGTAAGTGATTCTGAATATGATTGACGGATGTGGAGGCGCCAATACACTTAAAGTCATGATAAACGTTTTGCGTAACTAGAAATGGTGGCCAGGAACAGTAGTGAACTGTTATTCGTATTTGAGTTTTGTGGCATTTCACTCATACACAACTATTCACTTTTTTAAACGATGAGTCATTGCCGCTTATCATTGAAACGGCTAGGCAGTTGCAACTTGTACAAAAACAACATGCGTTTATGAATTTAAACGCGTTAGAGAGTAAAAAAACATAACATTTAGACCATGGCTATGACATTGAATAACAAGAAATATCATTAAAAAGATAACCGGCGTCTGTAATAATTGTAACGCTCATAACAGGTTAATTAAGTTCGAATAAACATATTTAACAATGTAACTTTATGGTAAGGTGACTTTCAGCTCAGAAGGCCATTATTTCAAGGGGTAACCTGGACACCATATTGCAACAAGCTGAGTCATATACCAAAATGACAGTGATAGTCTGAAGTTTACTAAGCCACCGGCATAAATTGGCATAAATGGTGGCGAGCTAAGATATCCAAGATGGCCGCCAAAATGGCCGCCATTTCTGTTTGTACTGGATAGTAATAAAAACATAGGGATACTTCTTGATATAAAAATGATACAAATTGATCTACTGGTGGAAATTGTTTATATAAGAAGTACTCAAAATGTGATGCATTCAGGTCATCTTCGAAGGTCAAGTTCAAGGTCATATCAAAGGTCAAAGGCCAAAAATGCAGAAAAATTATGGATCTTACCACATATTTTCACATTTTGGCAAAATATATACAAGGTATTCAAGGTAATTTATGTATCATACTAAAGGGCATTGACTGTACTGTATGTTTATGCAAACAGTACAACAATTTTGTTCCCATGGAAACGAAAATTATGTCTTTCAAAATGACGGCGATGTGATTATTACATTAAAAAGTGGCCGCCAAAACCTATTAATGGTCATAATAACTATGTAAATGTCCACTCAAATTTGATTATTTTTGTGGCTATACATAGGTTTCAAGGGACAAAGAACACATAAAGATCATCAGACATTGTTTAAATTTATTATATTACACAGAAATCCAACATGGCGTCAACAATGGCCGCCAAGATGGCCACCAAAACCTATTAATGATCATAACTATGTAACTATCCACTCAAATATTATGAATTTGGTGTCTATAACTAGATTTTAAGGGGCAAATAATACATAAAGATCATCACATATGTTTAAGTTTACAATAGTTCACACAAATCCAACATCGCGTCTAAAATGGCCGCCAAGATGGCCGAAAAGATGGCCGCCAAAACCTATTAATGATCATAACTATGTAAATATCCACACAAATTTGATTATTTTGGTGGCTATTCATAGGTTTCAAGGGGCAAAGAACACATTTATATCATCAGACATTGTTTAAGTTTATTATATTACACACAAATCCAACATGGTTGCCAAAATGGCCGCCAAGATGGCCACCAAAACCCATTAAAGATCATAACTATGTAACTATCCACTCACATTTGATGAGTTTGTTGTCTATACCGAGGTTTTAAGGGACAAATAACACATAAAGATTATCACACATGTTTAAGTTTACAATAGTTCACAAAAATCCAACATCGCGTCTAAAATGGCCGCCAAGATGGCCGACAAAATGGCCGACACAATGGCCGCCAAAACCTATTAATGACCNGGGGGGGGGGGGGGGCAAAGGATCCCTCATGGAAGGAAACGGTCTTAAAAGCATACTTGAGGCTGTCTATGGAGAAAATGCAATTGTGTACATTGTGACACTAAAAGCTGTCCAGGGTCACGGGACCATCTTTTTGTTGAAAAGTGCATACACAGCCAGCTTACAGCCGAAATGACCCAGGAAGATCCAGACATTCAGATACTGCTCGATCATGCCAAGGATTTGCAATGTTCCCTTCTTAGGGACAAAACGATGCTAACAGATGATACATATTATGCGATTTTGAACTCGAGAGGGCTACAGAGAAGAAGAAACATGAACTTGCCCAGACCTCAAAGAATAGTATGGCTGAATTACCAGCTTATGATTATCAATTCAATGGTGTTGATTAAAGCATATCGTACTGGGTGTTGGCTGATGCATTAGCAGGCAGTGCGCGATGGACTATCCATCTTTGCTGCAGCTGGGTACATAACCCGCAATCTGCTTATAACTTCATGTATCTGCAGCAAATAAGCAACCTAGAGGAAACGCACCCAGATGTTTATCGAAAGTTCGGTATTGGTTTTCACTTTATTAGTAGGAGCCATGAGTGCTGGGCTGGGCTAGGACTTGATCTTGTCATTGAGCAAACATTGATGATGTTTTTATAGAGCACATGTGGTCTAACTCGCGGCAGTGGAATGACCGAGGAAATGCAAACCCCTTGGACCCTATCTGCAACATCCGAGCACAACAGTGCGATGCAGGATTTCACAGACCTGACCTTTACTACAAGTCCACAACACAAAGACTCAACTGAGGCGTGCATCAAAGGGGATTCTTTTGATCTAGAGAAAATGCAGACACAGATTACAACCTGCTTACCATACTCAGCTTACCCTACTTTGAGAAACTTTGGTCAATAAGATAGTGGCTGGGTCAGATGTAAATGTTCATGCAATTGAGGCGGTTTGGAAAACGATCATAAGAGATATCATAGGAAAGTCGGTCTTTGCTTATAAATTAACGAAAAAATACAGAGCCAAAGCTCTTGGGAATAGCTTGGCTGTTAAGATCGCTTCTAACCGTGCTTTTTATCCTGCTCTTCTGTTCCAGCGTTTCCTGGTGGTGTCAAAATCTGGAGATCCTTCCCTTGCAGTCGTATTGTCTTATGAACTGAGCTTCCATCCTGCTGCCTTCTTTGAAGCCAAGAACACACTTTGTACAGCAGATAAGCCTCAGATCGCTCAGGCAATTTGTGAGTATGCTGTAGACACATCATGTCAGGCTGTGATGAACTGTATTCATGAAACAGATGCATGATGGTGGCATTTTGCTGCATCGTTGACCATGGAGAAGGGCGACCCATATACCGCAATAGACGAGTCTTATGTAGATTCAGAAAAAGGCATTACGGACAAGCGACGGTGGGGTTCGATGGCTACGAAGACGGTCATTATAACAAAGATAACACTCACCTGAGACGATGAAACAAAGGTGACTCATATTGTGAAAGCACAGAAACAGAATGCCCATGTAAAAAATGAAGACTTTTTGTCTCGTGACAGAAACAAGGCCGGCATGATTGCTATGATAAGCACAACTCTGACTTAAATGGGATGCTATGTTGTTCTGTCTTCAGGGGATGCAGACGTTGAAATTGTTAAAGCAACAGTATAACGATCCCGTCGTAGCATCATTACTTTGGTGGGCGAGGATACAGATTTGCTCATCTTGATTCTGCATTACTCCGAAAGGGACAATAAGACCATCTACTTCCGCTCTGATGTAAATAAATAGTCAAAGGAACACAAAGTGCATAATATTAACCTTTTGAAAGAACTCATGCTTATTCAGGCTGTAATTACTCTTCAATGATTTTCAGCAACGATAAAAAATGAAGTCTACATAAGTTAGTAAAACCTGATCCTATCATGAAGTCATGTGCTAGTTCATTCTCTCTTCCAAATGTCGTAAATTGGATTATATGATTATTCAACTGCTTAGTGATAACCTCAATTCGATTAAAGTGGTCCTTGTCTCCTAAACTATGGCGTTTTACATAACAACCATAACGTTTGAGTAACAAGTTTTGGACTTGTGGTCCTTCGTATTGTGTTGATGGCCATTTTGGACGTCGTGTTGGATTTCTGTGTAACAAAATTAGCTTACATTTTGTCTGATGATATATAATGTGTTCTTTGCTCCCTGGAACCTGGGTATAGACACCAAATTCATCAAATTTGAGTGGATAGTTACATACTTATATTTTATGATCATAAAAAAGTTTTGGCGGCTATCTTGGCGGCCATTTTGGACGCTGTGTTGGATTTGTGTGTAATAAAATAAACTTAAACAATGTCTGATGATCTTAATGTGTTCTCCCCCCCCCTGAAACCTATGTATAGACACCAAAATCATCAAATTTGAGTGGATAGTAACATAGTTATGATCATTAATAGGTTTTGGCGGCCATCTTGGCATCCATTTTGGACGCCATGTTAGATTTCTGTGTAAAATAATTAACTTACACTTTGTCTGATGATATAAATGTGTTCTTTGTCCCCTGAAACCTGGGTATAGATACCAAATTCATCAAATTTGAGTGGATAGTTACATAGTTATGATCATTAATAGGTCTTGGCGGCCATCTTGGTTGCTTTTTGAAAAAAACTTTTGATACGTTTTAAAGGACCTTCTACCCTACCAGGATCAGTTAAAATACCTTTTGTAGCTATTTTTTGGGGGTCAAAGTGTATATTGATTTTACTATCAATCAGAATAAAATATTTGTCAACTCTTATCAAGTAATCATGTTTTTGTTGTATTTTTCACATTTTCCTGTATGCCTGGTGGCCATATTGGAAGTTATTTAACAGGTTTCCATAGAAACATAACTGCAAAACCTATTCATGGTATAAGAGTGAAGTAATTTAAGTTCACTTTAAAATATAATCTGGTAAAGTATTATCAACTAAATTCAAAACAAACAGAAAGATACATGGAATGAACGGTATTTTTCATTATTTTTTACCTTTGACCTTACATATGACCTTGACCCTGACCTTCAGTGACAACTTTCATGCATTATTTTGTTGAGTATTTAAGACATGAATTATATTCACAGGCAATTTAATTGTATCAAATGTATGTGGAAAAATATGACCATCTTCTTATCATTACCCAATATTAAAAGAAATGGCGGCCATCTTGGCCGCCATCTTGGATTTCTCAGCTTGCCACGATTTATGCCAATTTATGCCGGTGGTCTGATAAACTTCAAGGTATCCCGATCATTTTGGTATATGACATGGCTTGTTACAACATGGTGTCCAGGTCCCTGTTTCTAAAAGGGCTGAAAGTCACCCTACCATTAAGACTAAATTAGAAAAACACGCAATAGTCTAATCACTTAACAAAAGTTCTAGCCCCTGACATTTGATTACTTGCATAAATGGGTGCACCATTCAGGTATTAATGTCATTCGTTACCGAACATATTGTGTGTTTTAACTTCAATAATACGTAACCAATATTTTGTATATTTATTAACTATTATGTTATACATTATTGGTATTGAACAAATGTTTTTTTTGTATGATCGCTATGATTCAATATAGATCTTATAAGAATAAATACGAGCCAAATATCTGTGTATGACAAAAATACTGTATTAACTAAACCACATCTATTCGAAGACCACACGAGTCTAAATAATTGACACATGTGCTTATAAATTTGTTAAGTTGATGTATATGTATCGAGTAAATGAAAATTTCGCAACTCGAATTTGAAAAAACTTTGTCAGTAAGAAAATACATTTACTCGCTGAATGGTGGAATTCTAAAAAAATAATTTGTGTTAGAATTGCATCAGAGGTTATTGATTGGGGGAGGGGGTCGTTAACTTATAATATATTATAAAACAGTAGAATGTGTGATTGTTTTATTTTTTTTTAATGATTTGTATAGAAAGTAAACAATCCAGCATAAACACTTGAACTGAACGCGCTTACATTTTACATCGATCGATCTGTCGTTGCTACTGCGCTATTTTTAAACCTTATATCTTCCAGAGGCATTGGAGTTATAAGAAATTGGCCATTGAATAAGAAAACAAATCGGAATTCCCATGACCGGCTTGCCCTTTATTTACAAGCGAATGAAAAATATTCGTTTAATGAAAAATAAGGTAATCCAATGATCAAAGAGCTTTTCGATATTAACCTTTAAACACGAAGCAGACATAAAAAGTAAGCCATGTTAAGATATAGGCCTGATTTACAACCGACTTTCCTTTAGAGGGATTATCCAAACAACGTCAATGCGATTTTCAGAATGATTCATTCGGGCATTTTCTCCAACATTTTATGAGCTATTGGTAAAGGGCAATAAGGTTAAGACACAAAAACATGTTTGGTAAACCGATTTATTTGGAAAACCTGGTTTATTCGACCAGCCACATGTTCCAATCGAATGCATCATATCTATTGCAATACATGTAAATAGAATAAAGTATACACCGACACAGATATTAATAATTTGGATTCTGAAAGCTAAATATTACCGCCTGTTTTTTTCATGTGCTTAAATCAAAATCGTTGCAAACACATTTAGATTGCCGTATTTTAATTTGATAAAATGCATTTTTACAAAAAAAATAAATTCGTTTGATAACAATACAAAGCCCATTCAATTTTTACAAACAATAAACAACACCACTGCCGCACAAACTCTGTGTCTCGAGAAAATGAATTGCAATCCACCAAAAGACAAATTTTATGGCAGGGTTTACTAATGTATTTCATTTACGTCGAATGACCTAAATACTATTTAGCAATACATACACATATTAAATAAGATGCAGTTTCTAATTTCAGAGCAAAGACGCACGTTGCAACATCCTAGTAGTGCTTTGTAGTTTAGAAACCATATTATTATTGCTTTACAGTATCCAACATCCCGACATGTCATCGTATTGCATCTTATTGGAGCTATTAGTATTGTGCGATATTTTTCGTTACATAAGTATAACTGTAAAATAACACATTAGTTTTATTACAACGCTAGAATGATGCGTCATTAATATAGAATTGAACACACAATTTCAGGTCGTTACGTGTGTATTGTTGCTAGTAATAGTAAATGTAACACACACATATCAAGGCTATTGTTGTGATAGAACAAATTGAACAAACAAGGTTATTATAATGATTTATGTTTTTACTTTATTATAACAAATCTCTTATAATTGGTTTTCATGTATTCAAAACAATCAAAGCATTGTTTCATACGGTATAACAACAATTAAAGTAATTTAATTTGTTTAATAAAATTAATAAATGACTTGCAATGGACGTTTCACAGTTATATCAACTCCAATATATTGGAACATTCTGTTGATGAAACTGGCGTTTGACATTATTTTTTTATGTTGTATCACGTGAACGTGTCTGTCTCATACTACATTAATTTCTCCTTTGAATAGTAGCACTGTCTTCGTCAAATTGAATTTATGTGCTTTTATGGATGTTTAGATGTTTGTATGTGCCTGACAGTTATTAGACCATGTTCTCTACAAAATACGCAAGTAGGCATACACTTCTGTACAGTTAATTGCAGTATTAGTATATATTTTTTACAACAACGAACTGTTATATTTAACATATCGGTGTGAACTTTAGGATCATTTCATCTACAATACAATGAGCATTTAATTGTATATCAAATTAATTATAAATTGTGAAAACTGCGCCATCACCACTATGGCCTCAAGAACATAATCGTCACCAGCACTTGCAAAGTCTACAGAATAAGTGTAAAAAATTAAAACGTAACATAATATACAACGATGATAGGGTGATCAACTTAAACTTTCTTTTAAAAGAACATAAAATTATAAAGCTATTGGTACATCCTATTAAATTGAATTAATCTTCAAATAATTATTTGACGTTCTAGGGTTCATATGTACCTCACATGTACGACTACATAATTATTTCACGTATAAAACGTGGTTGATTGACGACTGAGTCAGATTTTCAGAAATGTTTTCAATATTGTCATTTAATGGTCATTTTAGTCTAATGGAACCACGCGTAGGCCGTCAACGTAGAGCAAAAACAGTTTTTGTTAAGATCATCTGACTGTTCACTTACCCAAACAATACAATTATCGTGCACTGTCGCAGAAACGGAGTGCCAATACAATTGACGATTATATTGATGCCAGTTTTTTTCCTATCGGCAATACCGACGTATGGAGATTAGTTAACCCTTTTTAGGTCAATTTGAGCAAATATTCAACTGTTTCAATATTCACTGAATCGGAACTAACAATATTGCGTACGAAGCCCAGTTGAGCTTCATTATGCTGTTAAATTTTAAAGAAACAATATGCATAGCCAAAAGATACAGATTGTATTACTGACGTTGCCTAAGGCTTCACGTTTACAGAAAACTTATTTGAATACACTATGCTCGAGACTTGCATGTCCGTGTTTTGCAAGGTTTAATTTTCCTAACTCATGAAGTCACTATACCGTATGGCAATAATAAAAGGGAAACTTTAAGTTTTTATTTATTTTCTCAACTATCAAAGCGATCTTCGTTTCAATTATATCACGTAAAAAGCACTAACGTTGTACAGTAATTCACGAATCTTCAATGATAAATCAGAGTATTAGTCAATGTCGGCATTTATATTTATAAGGAAAATGAAAATGTGTAATGCTATTTCTATTAGATTTTATAATTAATGGATAGTTTTTACTAATTGGTTTCTTCAAATGTGCATGCGACATCAACAAAAAACCACTAAATTTGCTCTTAATTTGTTTGTATAAAAAAATAAAAAATGCACGATTTAAGTATTTTTCGTTTTATTCAGATTGAAATAAATGTCGTTGCAAATAGCAGTTATACATCTGGTGATAATAAAGTTGAATGGTCATTTATGAAGTTGAGCTTTTACGCTACGCGCGTTACACTTTTTTATTTTCCACGATTAGTAAACAAGCACCTTAAATCGACCCAATGATGAATAGTGCCAATCGAAATGGCAGAGCGTCCATATTTTTCCCCGACCGAGTATATTCGTCAGGAACATATGTGGTGAATTATATCTCATAATAGAGTTTCGTGGCACTTTATTTCACGTCTAGGAATTTACGTTTTCCCGAGCTGTCTTTAATATTGTCATTTTCCGGTCATTATAGTATGATAGTTCCACTCGTGGGCATATCACGAATCGCCGACACAGTTTTTTTTTCAACTCGTCTGTCAGTTTGATTAAGTGTTCCAAACACTAAAAGATCGTGCTTTGTTTTAGAACTGGACTTCGATGTTGATGATGATATTGGTATCATTGCATTTTTAATCGTCACCACTTACCTGTGGAAATTATTTTTTGCATGTTGTCAATGTGAACAAAGTCATCTTATCATAGTTCGTGTGGTAAAAGGCGACTAAACGGAACGAAGTTCGTAGTAAATAAACGCCGTATTTAGATGAGAGGTGTTGAATGTTAAACGACATACTCTTGGATTATTCTTTCACAAAAAGGATATTCAACATGTGTTGTGTGAATAGGTTATTGGTAATATTTATAAGTTTTTAATATTGCGAATACATGTACATTTTCTTTGCATCAAGTGTTAACTGCTTGGGCCATGTGTGCTTTACCTGACGTTTGCTGTCAGGTTCGCATGGTTTTGCTAAACATGACAGAACTGTTGTCGATTGATAGTATAACTAACATTAGATTTGTAAATACTGTGTTGTAACACAATATTGCCCAAGATTAACCTTATATCAAAATATATACATACTGATTGCTTTTGAAGCAGTTTGACTGTAATATCAATAATTCAAGAAAGAAAGAAAGAAAATGCTTAAATAGAGTTTTCTGTTTGAAAGACACATGTAGTGTAAATGTAAATGTTTTGTGATTGGTTTGTACTGTTGTATAGACTAAACTAATTTTGATAGAGCACTACTTCATGTATATGATAGAAGAGGAGTGGCTGTGCTCATGCATTTGGATCGATATGACTATATTGTAATAGATTTGTTCTTTCTTTAAAAAAAATGGTCATGTTTTATAGGTTAATTTCCTAAGGTCATATGAAAGGCTGAAATCCCGAGAGAGCGCGCATTTTTATTAATAATGTTGTATAGATTTTAGTAGCAAAGGCCACATCTTTAATTTTCTGAGCTTAATAGAAGATAGGCAAACACAATAGTGTAATCCCAATAACGGTTTGGTATGAAAGGTATTATTGGTCGTATTTGCAATATAACAAGCAAAATGTTTCGTACAAATACGAATACAAGAACACCTTTAGTATTTGTCAATATTCAATTGCGCTGCTCACAATAATTGAACTAAAAACCAACTAATTTGTAATAACAAACGCAAAACAAATGCGTTTTAAGTTTAGTTTCAGACTGAAATTCGCTCTATGTGAATTTGAGGTCTTTTGGAAGAGCATTCCACCACTGGGGTCAAATAACTGCTATTGATCTATCCGCCATCTTAGTTTGAGTTCTTGGAATGTCAAAGTCATTTATGAGTAATATATCCGGTATTATAGTATGCGGTAGAGGAAGTTATAGGAATTGTAGAATCGTATGAAGGCTCATCGCTAGGTGCCTTGGACGAAAGGGAAAGAACAAGACGTTGAAGTAGACAAGGACTCATTAGTTTCAAACGGGAGTTATTGCATTGCTATTATATGTTATTTGGTTGGCAGTGGTATTGATTAATCTTGTTGGTCATTATGGACTGGTCATCGAGAAAAAGAACAAGAATAGTTTCAAGTATTAATTGTATTAATGGACTTCCATTGAACAAACGAGTGAAAATTATACAAAATACAAATGTAATCCCTTAAGAAAACATAATACTCACTTCATGGATTCATTACTATATATTTACATTAGTGATTGTTAATTTTATTATATAATAAACACAATTTGTAAATAACCTAATAATATGAGAATAACAGATGGTTAACAAGTACAAACAATAAAACTCAATCTTAAAGATAACCTGTAATGACTTTTTTTGCAAATATGTTAAAGACAGAAATTCGGTTGGGGTTAACGAACTATAACTGTAAACGTTTTGAGGTCAGTGAAACGTATGTTTCCAATACCAATAGTATTAGTCATAGTGCTTTAGTATGACGTAAACCAGGAAAAAGGTCAAAAGAACTTGCCATAAAAGGGCAAACCTATTAATAACACGCAAACGAACTATCTTACGGATATTCCGGAGATTGTCGATTTATCACGATCAAAGCCTCCTAATACTGTTATTTAATGCTATGTCTTGATGTTCTAAGTCATCTCGTCTTGCAGAAAATAAACTTTAGACTACCTTAGACAAGATCGTTGGTTTCGAATTAATATCATCAACCACCAGGCAAGGAATATATTTAATAATTAGCGCTGAATAATAGAAATAACATTTAATAAATAAATAAGAGTAACATTCAGAGTACGGAATAAATAATGAAATATCCTTAAATCACCCGAAAGATCCCGAGTAAGAATTAAACAGTAATCAATCATACATTATACTGTATGACAGACCTCTGATACCGTGCGTTTGAGAAGTTTAGAGACTAAACAAATGAATTGAAATACGGTAAAATTGACGTACTTCGCTTTGTTTTCGTAGCATTTGCAACCAATACGCGTTCTTGTTACCAAAAAATAATGGTCGGCCAAAACCCGGATTCTCTGCATTTCGAAGTGTACTTTTCTGTAGAGTGTTGAACGCTACATCGGCAGTCAACATATTACGATGAGATGCTCGAGATTTTTTCATGCGACATTTGTCTGAGACACAATGTTGTTACCTGTACGAAAATAGAAAAGGTCTCGCTTAGATACTTGACTAAATCGGGCACCAACAATAGTCGCCATGACATGTCATGTTAGTGCGTTCCAATCATTATTAATGTATTGATACGGCATGGTTATGAACGTAATATGTTAACTGTCTGTAACAAGTACGTGTTCTAACATTTGAGAGTGCTCGTACCATAGAATGAGGACTTATTGGATACCCGAAATGATGAGAAGTTCATGATTGGTGCGATAATATTTAAAATTAAATAGAGGTCTAATAGAAAGAGAAATCATGAAATTTGTGAATTCTTAGTAAGAGAGAGAGAGAGAGAGAGAGAGGGAGAGGCACCGGCGAAAAAGTGTTGTTCGAAAAAGCGTTGTGCAATATATTACTCTTTTTTTTTCGTTGACATAGTTCAAGCATTCTTTATAGTAAGGTGGATTTTAATTAGAAAAGGGTGTTATAAACTCCCCGTAATGCAATTGTCTGGCCTCAGTATAAAGAATAAATGATAAGTCCGCCCTTTTTCGTTTAAGTGTTTCTTGCTGACGGCGCCACAAGAGCTAGTGATTTTACTAAGTGCTTCCATTGTCACTCTTGTTTATGGACACTATACAAAATTAGAAATAATCATTAATGTGTGACTTACTACTTTCCCGCGCGCTCGCTTCAAATTCTAATCCATATATCCGTTCTGCTCTATTCATAATTATTCACTTAAGTAATTATAATTTAACTTAATTCTTTTAAGCACAAACACATGCACTTTCTATCTGAATAAATCCTTCTCCCACGAGATTAATAACATGCACATAGATAATACTTCAACCAGGCAAAATACACCCAAGAGTATGATCTTGGTTGAACCACATCCACTATTTCCTAGGAATTTATGTGAAATCCCCAGTACTTTCATATACGAGTCCGCTCAGATGAGATATCTAATGGCATTCGTTCTAGACCGAAAATGAAAAATGGTGCGATTTAGCTATTCCATCGTTATTATAAATATATAATACTTATTCAAGCGAAGGTGCGGAATAGACGGATACGGAGTCTTTTTTTCCCGAAAAAAAAAAAAATCGAAACAAACGAAACTATGGATTCAGCATCCAAGCTTGCTAGTAATGTGACATTGATCAACGTAACAGAACAGGAGACGTATAACACGACGGCTGAAAGGAGGGAGCTGTTCAGTTACTATGGAGACACGAGTGCGCTGCTCTGGATTGTGATCTCGCCGATTCTTATTTCCGTTGGAACAATCGGAAACGCGATGACTATTTTTGTGCTGCTACGTCAGAAGAAGATGACGTCAACGGCTATGTTCCTGTTTGCTCTAGCGCTCTCAGATACACTCATTTTGTTCACCGGACTTTTAAGACACTGGGTGCGTTTTACCTGGGACCTTGACATCCGGTTGCTGAGTAGCGCCATGTGTAAAGCGCACGTCTACCTGACCTACTGCAGCATCCACCTCTCTCCGTGGCTGATCGTTGCTGTTACGCTTGAGAGAACAGCTTGCGTGCTCTTCCCTCATAAAATGAGACTTGGCATTTCCCAACGAAACGCTGGTCTTATCATTGTCACCATTGTGATAGCCGTGTTTGGAATTAATATCATATTGCCCGTGATAGCAGATCTGAATGGATACGAAGTCAAGACGTTCAAGACGTGCGCTCCCTCTACCAAGGGATACAGTTACCTGTTCGACTTCGTTTACGCTTGGATCGACTTCACATTGTCTTTCGGCGCGCTGTTCTCACTGCTGCTAATTGGCAACGTCATCATCGTAGTGCAGCTCGCGAGATTCCGTTCCAAACGTCAGCGGATGAACATTTCTGGTCAGGTGCGCGACACGCGTCCATTGTCGATACTCAAAATTGCCATATGCGTGCTGTTCCTTATCACGACGACACCATTTGCCGTCATTCTGGTATACTATAACCTCCCGGTGGTCTGGGCGCTCCAGGCAGAGGCCTACCAGTACTACCGGTTCCTGTTCACCGTTTGCAGTCTGGTCAGCCACTTCAACCCCACCTTCAATTTTGCCTTCTACGTGTTCAGCGGCTCGAAGTTCCGGAGAGAGCTGAAGAGTTTGCTTTGTTGTCAGGCAACGCAAGGCACCAGCCTGTTTGGAAGCTAGTTCTCGATTCGTTGCAAATGATGCACTCAGAATGATTTCATAAAATACCAATGCATGTATGTATAATTTGTTTGTTTGCATTATGTAGATGCATATAATATGATTTTAATTAAAATGAAAGTTTAATTTGTTATGTCCACATATTTATGCTATATGGGATAATAATGCTTTATACGACTAAGGAAAATATATAACCCATTGAAGTNCCCCCCCCTCTTGTTGCTTGTCATCTTTGTCCAAGTGTATTTTGAACTTTCCACATCTCTAGTCTGTTTACATATATTTTAACTCTGTAGCTTGATTTCAATTTCCTCGAAACATAGTTACACGTTATTTGTGTAATAATATAAGTATACGGTCGTAAGTTTAGTATCCAGCTTATTATTATTGTTAGATATTGTCAGAGTTCGATTCCGCCATCTTATTGCTATGGTCGTGTCATTGCCGATTTCTGGCCGGAAGCGTTGGTCTTTATTTGGCCGGTGCATGGCCGTTTTCTGGTCGATTTTTGGCCGGTCCGTGGCCATTTTCTGGCCGATGGGCCGCGGTCAATTTTCGGCCAGATTTCGGCCACATTTCGAACGTTCCATACAATCAATTGAGTCAGTCCAAGGTTTTTGTTGTCGGGGAGAGCAGCTTGCTCCCGAAAAATGTAAATAACTTTTCCATTTTGTAAATATATCCGAACAATGAGTAAAGAAATCACGTTAAGCCGAACATAAATCCTTCATTTACGCATTGTAATATAACATTTATGAAATTATCTCGTAACTTCGAGTTTTTAATAATCTTGAAATATTACAAAGTGCATGTACATTGGAATCGTGTAACTGTTAGCTATGTCTATATCATCGCTTTGACGCACATGGTAAGGCTATTTTAAACTATGTTTTTTTGGAGAACTGAAAGAACTTGTTCCTTTTTCACTGCTAACTGAATTATTATAACCATCTGTTAAACTATATGCTTGACTGTGAACATCGCATGTTTGTAATGCTTGACGTAACCTTACTTGTTTATACATGTGTTGCATTTTACTAGAGTTGAATAAAGTATAGTAACTTGGAGTCATCGTTGACTTTGATGTACACACTGTAGGCCTAACTGTGACACACGAGCTAGGCCCCAATACTATATTTTATATAATGGAGAATATTTCAGGAACTAAGGAAAACAAACAGAACGGTAAACACACATATTTTGGTCAATTGAACATTTGTATTAGAATGGTTCTATGTATAAAATAGTCAATTGTCACGCTAAATCATTCATATAATTTTCAAATACAATTAACGTTAATATGCGTTTAAAAGTGTATATATAAGTAATAAGAAAAATAGCCGTTTTTGCACCATTTTGGAAAGGGTTTTCTAGCCTCATATACTTTGCCCTCCGGAAGATAGATCTCGTGTTTAATAACATTCATCTTTCCTTGAGACACTTAACTCGTGATTCGTCTCTTGTTGTGAGGCTGTAAACTACGCGCATTGAACTAGCGCCAACTTTTCTGCCGAAATTGCGATAAAAAGAGCACTGTCAACGTCCATGAATTGTGAAGTTTGACCTATTATCCAATCCAATATTATTTCACCACATTTTAATCCCCTTTTGAAAATATATTTACGGTGTTTACACAAATTATCCAAACCGGAAATGAAACTAGATTCGTAACATTTCTCGATGTAAATAATATCTATATTTTTTTGATAAGATAGACATTTAGCAATTTGTTTCGCACGCAAACAATTGCTATGGTTGGATTTGACGTTTGGTTTCTTTGAAAAAGATTTTTTTTTAAACAACGACGATACTGCGTTCTTTCTTATCCAGTTATATTAAATCCAAAATCGTTGGCACTGTATTGCTTGCCCAGAAATTCTATAATGAAAACATGACGAAAAGATATATATTGCTCTTTACCTAAACTGATATCGAAAAGTAGCATGTAAAATATTGACTATATAAATTCTTTGTATTTGCAATTACACATTATCACTTTTTTTGTTATTTGCAGAAGGTTATTATCTTGTATGCCATACGTTACACGTGCATAGTTATACAAATATGTGTATACGAATGCTCCAAAAGATAAACCAAACACATCACAGATCTTTGGATTTCAGAATGAGTTAATAAAATAACTAATACGCACCAGTCTTATAATGTGTAAGTGCAAGTTTTAATTACAATAAATGTAACTTTTTTACTTTACATTCACATATTTATTCTTTCGCGTTATTACATTAAACATGTTTTTAAAATGTCATTTAAACTCTGGATGTATGCGGAGAAAAAAATATTATTTCACACATTCTTAAAAACATGGAACATAAAGTATTAATAACAAATCTGATTGTACCTCCAGTAAAACAGACTACCTTTGGCCATTCCCATTTATTACCATAATAGTTCAAAACTGACGAGTAACCAGTTCATGTCGATGTAATTGAGTTATATTGAGCATGCTATTATATTGGAAGTAAAAAAATAAGTTGTTGGCAATTTTTAGTCTAAACTCGAAAATATTTCAAATAGTGGAACACGATTGAACACCGGTAAGTAAATTAATGAAGGCGTTCCTATTCTAGACTTTATTGATGACATCAGCACGTAGAATCGACTATTTCTAGTATAAATGTGCAATCCATGAATAGTGTCAACTTTCCAAACTGTTACTATATTGTTACAGAAAACTATCACTAACTGCCTGAGGATATGGCACACAGTTAAAACACCTCAATCTTTTTAACTTTCACTTTTAGTTTGTACAAGAACCATTTACATCATATACACAGGCTATTTTTACATGTCGCATTTGAATAATTAACACCGTGTCCGATTGATTCTGCATTGTGTCGTTTTTTTCTAAAAGCGATTGTATTATTGCTTTGGCGATTTTATTAGATTTGAAATCATGATTTTTGAAAGGTTTACATACGTGTAAAAATGCACCTCAAAGCATTCGTTCCTTAGTCAAGCGTCAGAGTTTACTATGTTGTCCTTAACTGTATTATGACTTAGTAGAAACTATACAACTATAGTTGACACAACAAATAGTCGCCTACTAATTAGTGTTTAACGCCAAGGCAATACAATGAAGTTCAAGATATGAATTCAAATGAAAACATATCGCTCCATAATTGTAAATTAGCTTGAGTACATACAGACCTTAGGCATTTTATTTCACAGGGAAACACAACAATGTATGTGGTGAGAATTAGGCGTTTAGTTTCTTTGAAAAAGATGAAAGAAACAAAACAACGTTCTTTCTTATATAGTTATATTAACTCCAAAATGTTCGGCGCTGTATTGCTTTCCGAGCAATTCCATAATTCTTACATCGTTGAAGTCTACAATTGCGTGATCAGGGCAGACGTAGAGACCAGACAGTCTTTTATTGCGTGATGAGGGCAGACGTAGAGACCAGACAGTCTTTTATTGTGTGATGAGGGCAGACGTAGAGACCAGACAGTCTTTTATTTCGTGATGAGGGCAGACATAGAGACCAGACAGTATTTTATTTCGTGATGAGGGCAGACGTAGAGACCAGATAGTCTTTTATTTCGTGATGAGGGCAGACGTAGAGACCAGACAGTGGTCACAGTGCGTCGGACTGGTTTGATTAAGTAGATCAAACTGTCAACAAGCTCGCAACCACTGTCTCTAAGACGCGTGTAAATACAATGGACGATCTATTTTTGTCTGACATGGTTAATGTATTTTATTGCGTGATGAGGGTAACGTAGAGACCAGACAGTGGTCACAGCGCGTCGCTCTAGTTTGATTAGGTAGATCAAACTGTCAACAACCTCGCAACCACTGTCTTCGAGACGCGTGCTAATACAATTAACGTTGTTTTATTTTGTTTTTGTTTTATTTACAGAGACGGCGTCATAATTATCATCTTCAAAATCTAATAAAGCGATGGCAAATTGGACATGACAATTTGACCAAATTAATATTTTAATGCACTTTTGTATTGAGACAGGGAAATTCGTGCTCACTACATTTTGCACGTTAACAAATCAAATATTTTGTTTTGTAAGTACAGTTTAGTTTATATATTTAAAAAAGCATTGTACATATACAGTATTGCTTATTTTTTGCCACTTTCCATTTCATTGATTTAATAATTCAATTTTACATGTACTTGTACAACACATTGCAAATATTATCAAAGGGGGTGAAACAATTGTCTCGAAATAACAAAGTACTATTTTGGAGCGACCCTGTGGATTTTTACAATTCTGTTTGAAGAAAAACACTGCAGAAGACTTTCACCACTACAGTAGATAAATGGTTTTGTTCTCCTATTCTCCTAGTTCTGATGAATTGTTCATTTCTTCTTGTAAACATTTAATAAACATTCTGGTAATAAATGAATTTAATAAGGAAGTATTTTACATACAATGTTCTGTCTCAGATGTGTGTAACATGTTCAGTCCAATTTTTACATATTAATATACGTTTATCATGATCAAATGGCACATTTATATATTTCAAGACTTGACCTATATAGTTTGGGTTATTGGTCATTTTCCTTTACATACACGAGGAACGTAGGTTAAAAATAATTTCTCTACTGAACATGTTTCTGGACTTTCATAAATCCTATATATTGTCTCTGTCCCATCATTATTGAATTTTACCAATTTGATCTAAATTTGTACTGAGAAGATTATGGGCATCCTTGTGGCGTTTTGTTTTCTTAAGAACACTACAAGCATACCCAAATAGATGGAGATTGTATTTCCCATAATGCTCAAGGCTTCGGTGTGACATAAATCTTATTTCAATACATATTGTTTGAACAATTGCGAAACAAGACGTGTCTCATTCTAGATCCCTGAACGCTTACATTATACACCGATACGTTGTTGATACTACGCTACTTTTAAAACGCATATCTACCAGAGGCATTGGGAGTTGGCCATCGAATAAGAAAACAAATCGGCATTATGATGACCGGCTTACCCTTTATTAACAAGTGAATGGAAAATGTTAAATACATCATTTATTGAAAAATAAGGTTTTCCAAAATGCTTCCCAATATAAAATTTGAAACACACAGCAGTCAATAAAAGTAAGCCATGATAAGAAATAGGCTTGATTTACAACTGATTTTACTTTGGAGGGATTATCTAAACAAAGTCAGAATTATGCATTCGGGAAATATCTCCAACCGTTTATGAGCAAATGATAAAGGTCGATAGAGGGTAAGACAAAACAATTGTTGGTAAATGGATTGATTTGGAAAACTTGGTTTATTTGACCAGCATCATGTTCCAATCGAATGAATCACATCCAATGAAATACATTTAAATAAAGTAAATACAACAATATAAATTTAGATTCTGACCGCTAAATATTACCGTTCGTTTTATATGTGATTAAATCAAAATCGAGGCAAACACATCGATACTGCTGTGTTGTCCTTTGATAAAATACATTTTAATAAGAATTTGAACATTTTCTAACAATAAAAACTACCTGAACCCCATTTAAAACATAAAATGTTATATACTGTGTTATTTGGACTGACTACTACAGAGTTCCCACTGGGCTTCAAAAAGTTGTCGCCACTTACTTTCGCCAAATTCAAAAAGTTGTTGCCAAACTGGGGCCACATTGATCAAAGACGATCATGTTTTAATTATACAAACAACTTAGCATTTTACAGTATGTTTAATAATTTAATTTAATAAAAGATACATTGAATAAGTTCATGTTATAACAGCACATTTACTTATTGTTGCTCTTGTTGATGGAAACCACCTTGGCAGCCTGCATATGTCGTCACAGTTTGGATGCTTCAGCACCTTTCTGGTGATCTGAAAATTCAAAAAAGGAAATTCAATAGTAATATAATCGACTATGAATAGAATAATGTTAACATCTATGTAACAGTATGCTTCAAAAATGGTTCAGTATTATTTATTTAAACATAGAATCACACAGATATACATCATCTAAAAGGGAAAATTTAATGAATGTTTTTCACACCTATTTCTTGACATAAAGGCCTAGGATAATTGCAACCATCCACTATTGTTGTCTGAAATAACACAAAACATATTTTTTCAAATATTGTTGCAATAATAAAGATGAAACATAAAGTTCTTTTTTTTTTCTCAAAAACGATCTTTGTTTCAATAACATCACGTAAATACACTAACTTTGTAAAGTAAATCACGAATCTCCAATTGCAGATCAAATTATGCGTCAATATCGGCATTTATATTTATAATGAAAATGTGCAATGCTATTTCTATTAGATTTCATAATTAATGGATAGTTTGAATAGACCCTATGATGAATAGTTTCTCTTCGGAATGGCACAGCGTCTATATTTTGTTCCCGTGACACTTTATTTCGCGACACAAGAAAAAAGCTTTTAACGGCGCGACATTGCAGTTAATTATTATAAATCAAAGAAGGTTTTGTGAAGTTTGAAACTGCTGCTGCATCAGTTACAGGTTGTACACGAAGAAGGGATGAATATGACTTTACGAGCGTTAGAGTGCATAAAACCTAAACTAGCTTGCGCAATAAAACACGAACATAGCATTATAGCTATTAATAAAAAGAAGCCTCGCCCTGCGAAAAGGGGGTATAATGCGTGTGCGAAAAGTGCAGTCCGCACAGGCTTATCAGGGACGAAACTTTCCGCCTAAACAGGATTTTCTGCAAGAACTGTCTTCCTTTAAACGAAAAAAAACGCATTAAACACAGAAAGTGTTGTCCCTGATTAGCCTGATCGGACTGCACAGGCTAATCTGGGATGATACTTGACGCATATGCATTAAACCCCCTTTTCACAGAGCGAGGCTCAATTATTTTGAAGACAGATTGCTTTTGGTGACTTGCATGATTCCGTTACACACGGTTTATTCGATCAGCAGTTTGTACCAGTCGAAGGCGTCATATCAACTGCAATACATGTAAACACAAACATTGTTAATTAGGATTTCGACCGCTGAATAATACACATTAAGATGGTTTCATATGTTATTTTTTATCGAAGTCGACGTAATCCCTTAAATCATTGTGAGACTTTTATGTTTCCGATTGAAAACAAACATTTAAGTATAAAGTATTACAATGTATAGCAATAAGTAAAGCTTATACCATTTTAACAAATAATAAATCAATGCATTGTCAAATAAACTCTGTGCCCCGAGAAAATGGTATGTAATCTACCGTCAGACCAATTCAATGCTTTGTTTACTTATGTACACCATTTATGTCAAATGACCTGAATTATTTTTGGCAATAAAAACATATTAAATGTGATGTAGTTTTCAAGTTCAGAGAAAAGACGTATGCTACATTATCCTGTCACATGCCTCTAAATCAGCCCAATAACCAGGTAACCTAACAACCCAAAAATTATTAGGCTAGTTGACCACGTGACCTCGAATATCCGTCAGTTGCTCTCCGGTGACGGACTACTTTTCATCATTGAAACATCAAACCGTTTCTTTTAAATGTTAACGTGTATATTACATATCATCATTTTTTGTGTCTTTTTTAAAATATATTACCGAACCAGCTTTCCGTATTTTTATTTTCATTCACATGATTACGCAATGTATGACGTATCCCGTGTGACGTCATTTTGGTGACGAAACATTTTGGGACAACAATGCCTATAGAAGTGGTGGTTTTTTAACAGTAAACTTTTTGTTAAATCATCGAACGAATCCAAAACGTATTTCGGATTGTGTGTAATGTGTTTGTCATGCATAACACGAAGAACAGAAAATGGAAGTGCATATAGTTGTTACTTTATTGTTAATAGCATTGGATTAAAGTTGTCATTGATGATTCAGGTAAGCGTGTCGTTTATGCTAAATTTAGTTTTTGTTGGACTCCTGTCAAAGCTTAAATAATGCCATCAATTTAATCAACAGAACAGTTTCAGCTGCAATCGATATTTTAATTATTCAAATAATGTGCTACGTGTAATTATAATTATTTTCGATTATTTGTTTGATGTTATATTTATTCCATCGCTAGAACGATGCGTCACTCATATGAAATGGAATTGAAATTTGGTCAATACGTGCGTATTATTGATTGTACTATTAAATTTAGCACGCAAAACACAACACATTTTTTCTGATAAGAAAACTAATAAAAGGAAGGTAATTATATTTTGTAACTGAATTATATCAAACTTGTTATCAGCGCATACATTAAGTTGTAAAATCACAATTTATTTTGAGAAAAGCATAAGTAGTCGATTAAAACTGGACTATAGATTTACCGTCTTTCCGACTGTCCATCCGTCAGTCCCTGCAATTTATCAAACCGTACTGAAGATACTTAAATAAAACTTGGTATACTTATAAAGAGCACTGTGCGGATTATGCATTTCCCTCTTTTTAATGAGAGGTAAAAGATCACGTCGTTGGTAATAAAACTAGGTATATACCTGATAAGCGGCCCATCCACACACAATATCATTGTCAATTGTATTGTCAATAATGAAGATTGACAATAACATTGATAGTGAATGGATGATATTGAAGACACCGTCAATGTATTGATGAAAATCAGAGAGTTCAAATATGTATTGACGCATTGTCAATTTTATTGACAAGTGTCTTTCACCCTTCAATAATATTGTCAATATTAAGTCTGGATGATATGAATGGATGATATTGAAGACACCGTCAATGTATTGATGAAGTACAAATGAACAAAATAGTGATTAATATTTTTGTACACTTGAGGGCAAAAAATATTCTGTCAATATTCAGGGGGTAGATCGTACGCAATCAACTGTTGTGGCGTAAGTGAGAAAAATATTAACTATTGTTCAAAATGGCGGCCAACGGCTGATATTTCGATTTTTTCGCCTGAACTTTTGAAAGGTTTGTACATTTACCATACTTATTCGACATTATCCATACGCGCAAGATGTGATACTGATAGATATTTAACCTCGGTATAAATCCTGTAGCTGCATTATCAATATTAAAAAAGTTATTGACGACTTAATACGCAAGTTCCTGATTGTTTACGATTGACACGGCTCATTGTTTGTGCATTTTTAGGTCATATATAAGGTTTTCTCAGCAGTTTTCATGGAAAGGTGGACTCAAGAACCATCATAGTGTCCCTTGCCTGAACACCAGGATGCTTCCAAAAGGCAATCGCACTATATGCATCAAAATTCGAAAATTAACCCCCATTTTCATAACTGTTGAGCACAGTAACCCCACTTTCCGTAACTGTTGTTTATGCAAAAGTCAGAGTACAACAATAGAAAAATTGAATACCAAATTAAATACGCACGTTTAGGTTTGTCGTAT